>PVLA01008044.1:0-94311 GCA_004027455.1 Hydrochoerus hydrochaeris | reverse complement strand
GTTTTGTACTGATAATTGTAATTTGTGTAGTTCACATGTGTATGTTTTTATGTAATGCTCAATATGGAGTCGAGGGTGGAGACTCCAGGGGGGTTGCTGGAGGCCCTCTAGATAACCCCTTTGTGAGGACTGATTGTGGGGTTTTGCCTTCTGTGAATAATGTGAGAGAGTTTATGCGGGAGCTTTGGGTGAAAGAGCTTATGGAGGAGGATTTACAAAATTCCTGTGAGACAACTGCCCTGAGACACTGGACAGGCAGCCAGAGACGGGCAACTAGGACACATATGTTATGCCACCAGCTGCCTAAGACAGGCACAGGACCAATTGCTGTCCTGCAGGCCCATGACGGGTAAGGCCTGGTTGGGTTCATGTGAAGAGTCCTTGACCTAAGACAGGCGCTGTCCTCACAGGGACTGCCACTCCCATAAGTGATAAAGGAAAAAATGTAGGGAGCAGCATGATAATCTCACACATCTCTTCCTCCTGCGGGCATCCAGGTGCATGGCTTACATTTCCCAAGCTAACTAAATAACAAGATTGAGATGTTAATTGATACCTATTGCCCTGAGCCTGGGGCGCTTCCTGCTTGGAGTTGAGGTCAATTAAAACCTATTGTTTAGGATTGTCCCTGCCTGGCCCTAAGCCTGGGGCACTTCCTGCTTGGGGCTGGGGTTTGTTGCCAAGGTTGGCAAATATATATTCCAGCTTCTAAAAAATAAAAGTGGATTCAGATTCACTCACAGACTGGTGTGCAGTGTCTTCTGTCTCTCACTCGCTGACTCCCTGTCCACCTTTGGGAAACCCTAGCCCTGCCGCAGCTGGACTCTGGCACAAAATACTTAGGAATCAATTTAACAAAGGACATAAAAGATTTATACATTGAAAATTACATCACTCTGAAAAAAGAAATCAAAGAGGATTCCAGGAAATGAAAGATATCCCTTGCTCATGGACAGGAAGAACAAACAATGCGAAAATGGCCATACTCTTAAAAGTATTATACAGATTTAATGCAATATAAATATCAAAATATCATTAGCATACCTTAAAGATCTAGAGAAATCATTCCTAAAATTTATCTGGAACCAGAGAGACCTAGAATAGCAAAGGCAATCCTGGGCAACAAAGGCAATTCAGGAGGCATCACAATCCCTGACTTGAAGTTGTGCTACAAAGCTACTGTGATAAAATAAGTATGGTACTGGCAAAAAAACAGATCTGAGGATCAATGGAACAGAATAGAAGATGCATACACAACTTTAAACACACCCAGCTACCTTATCTTTGACAAAGTGGCTAAATATGGTCCCTAGAAGAAACATAGCCTCTCTAATAGATGGTGCTGGGAAAACTGGCTTTTCACATGCTGAAGACTAAAACTAGACCTGTGTCTATCACTATGCACTACACTAAAGTCAAGATGGACTAAAGATCTAAATAATAAAACAGAAACATCAAATTTACTGGAAGACAAAGTAGAAATCTTGAAGATATAGGGCTAGGCATAGAGTTGATGAACAACACCCAAAAAGCATAAGAAACACTTCAAAGAATCAACAACTGAGATCTTACCTTATTAAAAAATTTTTGCCTGTCAAAAGAAACCACCAACATAATGAAAAAATAAACCTTACAAGTTGGCAAAAAAATCTTAGCCAACTGTCCCCGAGGCAAAGGACTTTTAACTAGAACATATAAAGAATTTAAAAAATTCTCCCCAAATTTAAAGACCCAATCCAAAATGGTCATCTGAGATGTAGATACTTTTCTCAGATGAAGAAATACAAATGGCAAAGAAATATATGAAAAAATGTTCAACATCAGTGGTCATTTGAGAAATATAAATCAGGGCTGGGGATTTAGCTCAGCAGCATAAGTGCCTGCCTTGCAAGCACGTGTTCATGAGTTCGATCCCTGGTACCAATGGGGAAAAAAAAAGAGAAATGCAAATTGAAACAACACTGAGATATCATCTCACTCTAGAATGAATGCCTATCATCAAGAAATCAACTAACAACAAAAGCTGGGGCTACAGGGAAAAATGAAACCTTCTTTATTGTTGGTGGGGGGACAGACTGGTACAACTCACATGGGAATAAGTGTGAAGATTCCTCAGAAAACTAGGATTAGAGGTCCCATTTGACCCAGCTATTCCCCTTCTGAGTATTTTCCCAGAAGAATTAAATATATCATACCACAGTGATATATGTGCACCCATATTTATAGCAGCACAATTTGTAATAGCTAAACCTTGGAAACAAGCCAAATGCCCATCAACCAAGGAATGGTTAAAAAAATGTGGAAATGTGTATTTTTATACAATGGAGTACTATTTAACTACAAAGAAAGATAAAATTAAGTCTTTTATAGGTAAACGGATATAACTAGAAACCATACTCTTAAGTGAAATAAATCAGACTCATGTGTAAGCCTCATATTATGTCCCTTGTGTAAGAAACTGATAGAATATACAAGATCCAAAAGGTACCATAGATATTGTGAAAGGGAAAGAAACTGCCCAAAAGGAAAGTACAACTGAGATGGGGGAAAGAGAAAAGAGAAGATATAAAAGATAGCTCAAATAATTGTACTACTAGTTCTATTAGTTCATGGAAAGAAACTGTGAGGCCTTATATTGTTTGTTCTGTTTTGCATGCTGTATCTTGTAATCAGAGCAACTATTTCAAAGATAACAATATGCAATATAGTGACCACTGTTAATTGTCTTTCATTTTAATTTGGAATTTTATATCATTTTTATTTTTTTATTTAAAAAATGAAACAGAAAGAGGGTAGAAATAATACCAAATTTCAAAAAAAAAGCAAAAACAAAAACAAAAACCAGTAAGAAATCACTACTTGATAATTACATATTTTCCTCTTAGAAAATTATGTTCAAGTTTCAAAAGTAAAACATACAAAGTAGACATTTAAACAGTGAGATTACAATCAGTTCTGTTCATCTATCCAATAAAAACTTAGTAGTATGGTTATCAATCCTACATACTTAAACATAAATGCAGTTATATCCTTTAGAATACTTTCTTTTCCTCTCTTTTTTTTACAATAACTATAATCAATTCTCATAAGCTGTTTAGAAGTTCTACACATGTATAAGTCTCTACATGTATACCTAGCCTTTCTGTATTAGAGGAAAAAACAAATCAAAACAAAGTCAACAATATAAATTCCTAGAAAAACATGAAATGAAAAGGACATATAAAACCACAATATTAGGTGATCTACAGTAGTTACTATGATGTCTCTTGTTATTTTCAATAAAATTATCTATATTGTTAGGCATAGTACAATTAAACTTAGCAATAGATAGCACTATTAATAAAAACCAAACATTGGAGACATTATAAGACTTCAAAGGCAGTTAATAATCAAACCAGAATGGATATCCTATTGAATCTTGTCATCTTCAGAGTAGTTGTCTCTACTCTTAGACTTGATACTCTCAAGCATACCAAATTCGAATAAAATCAGTCAAGACAAAACAGCAATATAGCCAATCTTCTCTGCCTCATCTCTGCTATGCTATTTTTGTCATTGTTGTTTACTTTTCTCCTTCATTCCACTGTCTGCCCCTTTCATTGAGGCCTTTCTGCCATTGTTTCTGGAATCCTACTGATTTTCTTCTCTCTCTCTAGAATGTCCTTCAGTATTCTTTGCAGGGTTGGGTTGGTGGTCACAAACTCCCCCAGTTCCTCTTTGTCATGGAAATATCTTGTCTCTCCATCAATTTTGAGAGACAGTTTTGCAGGGTACATCAATCTGGGTTGGAGGTTATTTTCTTTCAGGGCTTGAAATATTTCGCTCTAAGCTCTTCTTGATTTGATAGTTTGCATAGAGAAGTCCACTGTGATTTTGATGAGTTTTCCTTTATAGGTAATCTGTTTCTTTTTTCTGACCACTTTTAATATTCTGTTCTTGTGATGGATTTCCGGGATCCTGACTATTATATATCTGGGTATAGATCTGTTTTGTTTGTAGCTGTCTGGATTTCTGTATGCCTTATATATCTGAACATCACTTCCATTTCCTATGTTTGGGAAGTTTTCCTTAGTTATTTCTGTGAATAGCCTTTTTATTTCATTTGTCCTTGCTTCTTTGTTGACATTTTTTATTCTTAATTTATAAATCCTCTTGTTATTTTCTAGCCTTTGTATCATTACTTCCTGGTTCCTTGTTATTTTTAAGAGATCCTTCTTTTTGCGATCATACATTGCAAATCTATCTTTCAAGTTTTGAAAGTCTGTCTTTAGTTTCTGTTAAGAAGTTTTTCCAGCTTTCAAAGTTTTTAATTTCCAGTATTTTCTTTGGATCTGTTTCAGGTATTCTAGATTTTGTTTATATTCTTCATCAAAGGCTTCTCTTCTTTCTCTGGTTTCCTCTATTCTTTCTTTTGTATCTTCTTGAGGAGTGCTCAGCATTTCTTTTATTAATCTTCTTATATCTCGCTTCACCTGAGTTAGAATTTCAGATATAAATTCTTCGATGAGGTCAGGGAAGTATTTCTTTATTTCCATTGAGGCCATGTCTGATATTGCATGTTTGCTGCCCTCAATCTCCTCTGTATTTACCTCTCTTGGACTTATTTTCCCTGGGTCACTGGTTGGAGGTTTTTTGTTGTTCCTTTGTCTTGTCATGTTTCTGGTTTCTTTCAGACAGGTGAATGGTGGAGGTCCCAGGACCTTTTTGTATTGCTTACAGTTTTTCTGCAGCATACTGGCTAGGGAAGTGCTGCGCTCTCCAGTTTGCTATTGATCTGTGAGGTGCACGCAGGGGAGATGTGGGCTGGCCCCTCCCCTCTAAGACAGTCAACCAGTGATTGTCTTCAGTATGTTTGTGTGTGCCCTGCGAATGTCACAGGTTTGGGACAGCCTTATCCCTGGCTATTGGCTCCCAACCAGGGGCATGACCCAGCCCAAGCAGATCCCACCAATCTGCTTTGGGGCAGGAACCACTGACTGATGCCACTTCAGTTGTTGATTCAAGCCTGTCCTGCCCAAATCCAATATGTCATCTAGCCATTCATCCCACTCTGGGGAATTCCAGTTCCCAGCACTCATCAAAGTCCATGCAGCTTGATTCACCATTTCCACTCCCTTGCAGCGCCTCCTCCTGCCAAGGGTCTCAAACTCACCAACCCCCACTCTCAGCGGGGATGCAACCTCAGCTCAATCATGAGTTGCCCGACTCTAAGATGCACCCAGTACAGCAACGGGAGCGTGCCCAGCTCCAGCTCTCCATCCACGCTTCTTTTTTTTTTTTTTTTTTTCTTTTTCCTCAGTTTCTTCCTGGGTCATGAGAATTCCTCTCCTTTCATCTGGTCTTCTCCATGGTGTTAGATTCTAGCACCTGAGTTGTTTTTCTCAGAGAGGCTCTCTATCATGCTACCTATCAGTCCGCCATCTTGGATGTAATCTCCCATTTTTATTGTTTGTTTTTATTGTTTTGGTTTCTTTTAATCTCTTAAAAGAAACTCTAAGAACAACAATAAAGACAGATAATGCCTCAGGTTGGAGCCTTACCAATTTCAGGACTTCATAAATATTAAGCACAGAAGAAATTCAACAATCAAAGCAGGAAAGATATCATGGACCAAGATTGTAGGCAGAGTTTACCACAGTGATGAAAATGTCTGGAGTGAGTCAGTATTGGCAAGCAAATAATGTGCACCTTCTCTTTTCACATCCTCAAGTGATATGTACTTAACACACTTTTCTCATTCTTCCTGTTCTTGTTTATTAATATTTTATTTCCAGAAAATTTAATTTTAATTAGAGAGGTAATTTTAACTAGAAAGTAGAGTTCAATAGAATTTTTTTTCTAAACATGTGGATAACTTCCACTGTCTATTGGGATTAGAATATTGAGTTCTATTTCTAAATTTTTAATAGGCTTATTTTTCTGTTCAGATTATCTCTTGCTTGGCACTGTTTCTATTTAAAATTAGATTGTAGTGAATGCTATTAACAGTGTTACTATTCCCACACACTAATCAAAGAACACAAATCACAATAATTGACCTGGGATTGGATCTGTTTCTTCTTCTACTTAATTAGAGATATAGCCATCACAACTGGATAAAAGAAGCTGAGAACATGAATTGAATGACCATTTTGAATATTAGGGGCTTAGTATATGGACATAGATTGGCTATTAAGGATAAAAGTTTGCTTTTCCTTGAGTTGTAGAGATAGAATTTTAACTAAAGATTAAAATATAATTCCTTAATATCAACCCACATTTCTGTAATTAAAACACTCTGGTTCCCTAATCTCAGGCTGTTCAAAGTGGACACAGGAGAGGGATCATGGGATTAGATTGCCTGGCTTCTCCTATTTTAATGTTTTTTGAAATAAAAGAAAAGTATGTTTTTCTTGATAGTGTCCATTAGGGATATAGATAATTCAATCTCAGTGATTTGAATAAAAGGTCCATTTTATAGGGTAAAAACAGAATTCTGTTTTTTCTTCTGGCATTTTACTCCAAATAAAAGCAATGGATGAAAACAAGATCATATCACTACTCTCATGATAAAATCATGAAAGTGATTTTAACTGATTTCAAGTAAAATAACAAAAAAAGAAATAGAGAATCAAAGCTAAAAGCTACTAAGTGAAATTTCTAAAAGTCAGGCTACTCTTTTTTAGGGGTTGTTATAAAACAGAACTGGATATATGTAAAATATATCATGCAACATAGAACTTTAGACACAAAACTAGGTATATTCTTTTCCCTTAACTCACTTTTACAAAATCTTTATGTGGTTATAAAATTGATTTCTGATCATTACATGGAGGAAAAAATGTTTTTTATTCTTTCTTCTTAAACTTTTTATTTTAAGATAGTTATAGATTTACATGCAGTTGTGTAAAATAATACAAACCCTGTGTATGCTTCACCTACTTTTCCCAATGGTTATGATACTGATATCTAGTTGTATGATACTGATATACTGATTGTATTCATACCAGTTCGTGACTGCTTCTGGTCAAAGTGCAGAACTGCATTGCCAGGATTCCTGTTGTTACCTTTTTATACCTACATACACCTCTCTCCCAAATTACACTTCCACTTTGAACTCCTGAGAATCCTTAATATGTTTCGCAAGTCTGTGAACTATTGATAGGTAATATTTCATGGTATAGATATGGCATAATTCATTTGACTAGTCACCTATTAGAAAATATCTAGTTTGTTTTTAGTTTTTACGTACTGCAAATGAAGCTGCTATGAATATTTGTTTATAGGTTTCTGTGTGGTTTTTCTTCTTTTAGAAATATAAATATACTGACTTTTGCTGTACTGACTTTTTTTTTAAATTATAACCTAAACCATGTAGGCAAATATCAGTAATTTCACTGAAGGTGTTTAACAAACAAATATTTTGGAATTACCATTAAAATGTGATTTTTAGCTTTGTCCACCAAATAAAATTGAGCGTAATTTGTGTCAAAATTTCCTGGAAAGCAAATAGAGGTGATTCTAAGCATAACCCTCTATAGATAAAGAAAGAATATCTGTGTCGTAGCCAAGAAATCTGTGCCTAGGCCAATGTCCTGAAGCATTTTTCCTGTTTTCTTCTAGTAGTTTAAGAGTTTCAGGTCTTACATTTCAATTTTTAATTCACTTTGGTTTGACATTTATAACAGGTAGGAAATAGAGATTTAGTTTCATTCTTCTATATTGTAGCAATCCACTTTTCTCAGCACTGTTGTTGAAGAGATTGTCCTTTCTTCACTGTGGCATTTCCTCTTGGGCCCTTTGTCAACACTCAGTTATTAGCAATGCCCTGTGGCATGTGCCCACATTTCCAGATGCTAGGGAGGTTGAGGCAGGGTTGGGAATATAGCTCAGTGTGAAGATCTTGGCTTCAACCCCCAGAACTGAGAAAAAAATCAGTTGGTTATCAGAACCTGGAAAGAGTGAGGGAAGGGGTAGGGAGAAAGGTTAGTCAGTGGGCACTAGGTTATACTTGGAAGGAGTGAATCCTGGTATTCTATGTATGTTACAGCAGGGCGAATGTTGCTGACATAATGCTCTGTATCTCAAAGTAGTGCAAAGAAAAGATTTTGAATGAACTAACCAAAAAGAGATAGTAAAAGTTCATGGTGTTGGCTATATTAATTATTGAATTAATCATTACAGAATATAATATAGGAATCTAAATATCACACCATTCCTTATAAAATGCACAAATATTGTCAGTCAAAAACAAAATTAAAAAAGAAAGAAAATTAAAGAAGGTGTGAGATTCTCTTTAAATCAATTGCAAATGAAATTTCCAGTGAGATCTCAGTGTGTGGCATGGGGGTCCTTTCTGAGCAGCTCATACGGAGGCAGTGAGGACAGAAGAGGGGAGCCCTATGAGGCCATTTCTCCTGACACTTTCCCCAGTAAACCTCATCATTCCTCTTCTCTTGGTGGAATGGGATTGAAGAATTCACATAGGGCTGAATGTTAAAGTAACTGATGCCCTTCCTCTTCCCAAGTGGAAAGGAACCCTGGGATTCAGGAATTATCACTCCTGCTTTCCATCAGATAATAAAACCAAATATTATAATGCAAAATGAGCTCACCTTGTATCCCTTTGGAATGACCTGAAGCTTTTTTTTTCTTTTTAATGGTGGGAAGCTCAGGAAGAACAAGTCCCTGTTCGTTTAGCTAAGGAATAAGAACTCATTGAGGCAGAAGCTTTAGTACTCTTTCTAGAAAGAAAGCTATGGAGAAAGCAACACATTCAGAGTTTGGAGGAAAGAGATGATTTCAGAGTAGTCTTTGTGTAAGGGAGCAGATTCTGAAAATGACTTGAGTTAGATAAAAAAATATTGCTTTCCTCAAAAAAAGAAGAAAGCCACTTTCTACATAATACTCTCTTGCTTTCTACTGTAGCTCTAGCCCCACAAACAAGTCAAAGGACTCCATACTTCTCTGAACTAGAAAGCTGAACACATGGCAGTAAATCAGGCAGACAACAGTAAGATCAGCCATGAGTCATTCTTCCTTCAGTTTTGAAGGGGAAGCGATTCCCAGTCCCAGTTCTGTCTCTGTCTAGGGTGGAGGTCATGCACTGTCCTTCGGAAGTAGGACTGCCCGGCTTTTGTGTTAAGGTCATTTAAGCCACAAAAAACAGCTCTCTCTGCAAATTAAACACACTCCCTGTTGTGTTGTAATGGATTTCAGTCCTTTGTAATTAAAGATCCAACTGTTCACCTCCTGAAACCAAGAGCTTTTTTACCACGTTGTTGCTTCATTTATCTCTGGGGAAAGACACTGACCCGCCTGTTTGCTGTTGGAGTGACGCAGCACTCTCAGTTCTGCTGGCAGTAACTTGGTAATAAAAGCGAACAGTAGACTTTCTGGGGAGAACCATTGCCTCAACTCTCTAATGAGTTTTGTTTTTCAAAAGCTTTTCAGTAAAAAAGATTTACAAGAGAGGAAACCTCAAAGTAAGACAACTGGTTCTTCAGAGGGATTTCAATTATTTTCTCTCTCATTCCTTCCCTGGACTCAGTTTCCTTATTGTAGTTATTTTTAGTTACCTTCCATAACAGACATTCACTTCTTCCTTATTTTCTTCTCTTTCACATCTAACTCCTGCCCTGTTTCTACTTGACCCTGTGACAAATTCTTCTTTTTTGTGTGTGTCCCACTCTGAGTTTTCCAGATAGCAGAGCCTGAGACAGAAGGCATATATGCTATTTCCAAAGCAAGCCAGTGTAAGCCAAAAAGGAGAGAAGCTGAGGAGGAGTGAGGCTCAGAGTGAGAGTGTGTTTTGAGCCACGCTAAGTTGAATATGTCGATTTGCTAGGTTTGTGAAACGAGCATTCAAAAAGCTGAATGAGTTGTCTTGAAACCGAGTTTAGGATTCAAGGGACAGAATTCATTCACTGACTCCCATATTAGGGTGGTTCACCTGATGGGCACCTATTTCTGGGGATATTCAGATGGACATGTGCATCCTGTTGGTTCTCCTGGGGAAGTCAACCAGCTGGTAGGTGCAGAAGTAGAGGTGCTGTCAGGGGATGTCTGCAAGAAGCCAGTCGGAGTTCCTGTGGAGCTGCGTCTCGGCAGCAGCTGGGACAGAAGCAGCTGGTGCCTAGAGGATCTGAAGAGCTGCCCAGGATCCACACTGCAGTTCCTTCCTGCAAATTGTTGGTTTCTGCAGAAGTGTCTGTGAAACTCATCCTGCAATTGAAGAGGTTTTAAAACACTCTGGGAGAGATGGCCTTGGAACTACGGTCTTACAGTCTAAGAGATCAGTAATTCAATCTTCTCTGAGCAGTTAGAAAATAGAGAAAATTTTGTGCCAAATTTTCTAAAATACACATATTCAATATGACTTTTAAACCATAATGAATGTTTATGCATTTTAGGGACACTATTATTTATGACTGTAGTTTTTAAAAGAATAAATTTGATGTATTTTTATGATGTGTCATAGTCAAACAAAATTAGAGGTTCAGTCTCTGAAATGCTAGGGTCACTGAAGAAATCTACTCTTAATAATTATCTTTACAAATGAGTAATAGCTGGAGATCATATATTCATTTGCATTTTACTAGTCTGGTCTGTTTAAGCCCAAAGGTCCTAGCCATGGACAGATGTTCTAATACAGGAGCTTAAATGCACCTCCCATAGCTCAGAAAATAGCTACTCGTACTTTTTTGTATTGATGCTGTCTTAGGAAGTGTTATCTAAAATGGGTCACAAAGAACACTGAGCTACTATGTGCAAACAGAAGGCTAAATATAATCAAGTAAGTAAGTAAAAGTAAGCTTATTTAGCTTTATTTGTTTCTTCTTTTGTTGCTAAATATTGTTTGAAAAGTAGAAAATATTTAACTGTTATATTTTTAAAATATAATCAAATTTTTACTGTTAGAAAACTGTTAATTTGTATTCTAAAGTACAGCCACATATTTTGCATCTCCTCCCAATGAAATTCTAGCAAATGAATTTTTTAAAAAATCACATAGCACCTTTTAGTTAGACTTCTTGTGTCTTTAAAATATTTTTTTATTATTAAAGAAGCATATGGATGTTGAAATCACATTTTGAATAAAGTTTAAGATAGGTGTTTCTTTCATGTGTCTAGTAGCAGAAGTGGAAAAAAAGCGAAAGAATGAAAACCTAAACAAATTAAGCTTCTAAATCTTCATTTAAAGACTTAATTGTCCATAAAATCTGCTGACTTTACCAATCGTGTTGATAGGAAGATTCCTTTCCTTTTTTTCTCCTCTTAATTTGCTATTTCAGAAATAAAGTAGTGGAAATGAGCATGCATTTGGAGCATGAGAACCCAGAAAGAAGTGGATAATTCTGAATAAGAAATTAATTCTTATTTAAAACTACTATATTTATAAATATTAGTGTGTTCATGTCCTTGCTGGCTCCAGTTAGGGACACATCCTTAATTAGGGACTTTAAAGCTTCTTACACATAAGGATTGTGAGGTTATTATCACATCCTTTGAGTCTGGATTCCACTGTGTGACCAAGAGAAGTATTTGGAAGTGGTTGTGCCACCCAAATCTGGGAAGATACATATAATAGCTTTTGTATATTTCTGTTTGCTTTCATGCATCCAGGCTAGGCTGCTTAGCCCAGGAAAGCATGAAAAAAAATTGTCTATCATATAGTACACTCCTCCAGTGGAGCCATAAACATTAAGTATTTGGCCAAGATGGGCAGAACCCAGCCCAGTTTAGAGAAGATGACTTCCCCTGTACCAAGTTAATTCACAAACATATGACTTCTAAGAAAAATAATTCTTACTTAAAACTACCATGTTTGGGGATAGATAACTAATATAGTAAGTATGTGTCTGCTAGCAAAAGATATCATGAACTATCTTTAAAATATGAGTGTTATTGTCAGCATTTGAATAGCATTTCTGCAAAAATTATAGCTAATATTTTACTTGTAGCTATGCTGTGACTACCAATGGAGATATATTACTCTCTTCTTTACTGAAGGATTCCCTAGAATGTACATATAAAAGAGCCCTTTCAGATGGCACTGAAATAAATTCAATTTCCTTCCATTCCATGGGGAATCTGGGAGTACTATCCTTCACAGTAGCCTGTGCATCCTTAGCAGAATTTTTGCACAGTTATGTAGAGTATTTGCAGTATAACATTACTTACACAATTGGTATCCAGTAATCAGTGCAACTTATTTATTAAACACTCGTAGAGGGCTTGCTTTTTCTAGATCTAAAAACATGAATCGGAAGGAAACAGCCACTGCCTTTAAGGAGAATATAATACATAAGGGAGATCAAATGTGAATTAATGTGTACAAAAGACAGAAACAGAAAGATTCAATGTCATTATGGACTCTGCTTAAATAGAAATATTTAGATGCTGGGAAAGACTTTGTTTTTCAGAAGATATTTGACATGGTAAAAGTAGTCTATAGTTTGAAATTAGTTCCCTTTTCAAAAAAATATGAGAAAACGTGTGTCCTAGATTTTAATTTTAATACTATTGAAGGTTTTGAAGAAGAACTTTAAAAGTCACTGTACAAAATCAGTTCCAAATGAAAAAAAAGTATTTCCCTTTTTAATATGCTTTTTCCTGTATTTACTTCACAAGCATCTGTGTTCCTTTTCAAGCCTTAAACAAATGTCTTATTCATTGCAGAAGATCAGAATTTGTGTATCACATGAATAAATCACAAAATACCATTTATCAGAGTCCCACATTTGGGTATACACAGTATTTTAAAAGAAATGTTTTGGGCTTCAAATGTGAAAACATATGCTACAAGACATTATGTCCAGAACCCAGGGAGGGAAGCCATCTCCCCTTTTTAATATTTACTGCTGTTTCTTGCTAATCAGAAGTGGCATCAAAGAATTCCCCAGGAGTGCTCCTGACTCTTCCTTCTTCCACCGCTTAGTCACAGTACATTTAACTGGAACACGACCTCAGAAAACCTTTCTGCCCAGCCTCTATATAAATTACTTGCAGAGGAAAAGAAACTCCTTGTTTCTCAAGCCAAGATAGCTGAGCCTCTCTCCTGTTGCAAAAACAGAGAAAAGACAGGGTAGAGATTAAAATTTGGGGCCTCAGAGTTAAGTTACCCCCATCATTCCCTAGCTTTGTGAATAGGGACAAGTTAATTAACCCTCGGATCCATGATTTCCTTACCTACAAAATGAGGATAAAAAATGATCTAAAAATGATCTAAACCTACGGTTGTTTTCAGGTGTTAGTGTCCTAACATATATAAAAATAGTAAAAATGATTGTGTTCCTCCAGA
Source organism: Hydrochoerus hydrochaeris (assembly GCA_004027455.1). Classification (NCBI taxonomy): domain Eukaryota; kingdom Metazoa; phylum Chordata; class Mammalia; order Rodentia; family Hydrochaeridae; genus Hydrochoerus; species Hydrochoerus hydrochaeris. Next base: position 81,029 of record PVLA01008044.1, on the reverse strand, counting down.
ATGAAAGTTGAAACCGAATCCCAAACACAGCAGCATTAAGATGTGGGGGCCTTGAGCAGGTGAGTAGCCCATGAAGGATTTGCTCTCATGGTGGGATTAGTGCTCCTTTAAGGACGGTAGGGGGCAGGTTTGTCTCTTCCACTCTCCCGCCATCTGAAGGCACAGCGAGACAGTGCCATCTTCAAGCAGATCCTTCCAGACACGGAATCTTCTGGCACCTTGGTCTTGAAGTCCCAGCCTCCAGAACAGGGATGAATCTCTGTTGAGTGACCCAGTCTAAGAGGTTTCATTATTGCAGCAGGAAGGGCTTAAGACAGCATCCCCAGGGGGCACTGTGCTGGATGCACACAGCATCCACTGGATTAAGCTGAAGTACCCCACAACCCCATGCCCTGATTGGGGCCCCTGGCTTCCATTTCCATTTTTGGGCTCCTTCTTTCATCACAGTGTACTGCTTATCAATGGGTTTGGGTGAATGTTTTCAAATTGTCCAGGTTGTCAGCTCTTCCTCTGATACATCAGCAACTCACAGTGCATCTTCCTTATGGAAAGGCAGACAAGCACAGAAACCACTCAGCTTTCTAGGTGCGGAAGAGGAGCGAGGCTGACATCTGCGTTCCTTCCTCAACAGCCTCACCATCTTAAACCTCTGGGAGCTCAGCAAGAAAACTGATGGCCCACGGAAGTGGTCAGAACATTTTGTCCCATAATTCAGCTGCAGAGACTCAGAAGCAATGCAGTATTTCTAATCAACATTGCCTTCTGCATTTATAGGGGACAGGCTCTGGAGACGCCTGTGGAAAGAAAACATAATTTGCTTGGATGCAAAATGCTTCAGTCTGTTCTTTTCTCTAAACATCTCCCACTTTCCTTACTCTTTCTATTTTATTACACCAGGGAAGAAAAACTCAATTGTGTGCTACCGCATCTCTGGTGGTTACATTCTCGATTTGTTCTCTTTGTTTCTGAGTCAGGGGAGCTCTGAGCCACACCATACAGGCAATGAAAACTCAGTGGAATTCTTCACTGGGCATATAGTAAACCCTCCAGGGCTGCATCCTAAGTATAAAACTGGGGAAAAATTACGTGTATGCAAGGTCGACACAAAATACAGTCACAGCCAAATATGTTTTTTTTTTTTTCTCATTTAGGAATGGATTTTGATGGAGTAACCTGCCTTTTTTTCTGACTCACTTGTTGATAACGGTAAGAGAAAAAGTCCTGAGGATACAGGGTGCATCTGACATGACTGTCATAAGTAGGTGTCTGGTCTACAACATGCTGGGTAAGTCTTCAGTCTATGAAGATGCCAGTAGCTTAAAAAATCCCCCAAATGTTGTCTCTTTAAAATAGATGAAAGTCATATTTTCATAATCTGGATTTAACGGAATAGTTTATGTCAGCACCCCAAACTAAAGGAACAAATTAATAGATTTGTGTCTTCAGTTTGGACTCAAGTGATTAATAGCTTGAAACCCAAAAATCTATCCCTGCTGATCAGAGTTAGAGGTCTTTTACCTGGCTGGTGGCAAGAACCTTTATTACGTCTTGTTACAGATCATAAAATGGGCCCGAGTGCCCTATACCCACAACCTACCATGGATGAGAGGCAGTAGCAAAATAAAAATAGTACCTGAAAATTTTATCCTCTGCTGATTGTCTCAATGCAACACATTTTTCATTCTTAAATATTTTGGTCAAAAGTAGGAATAGTTAAAGAAGGTATGTGCTGGCCAGCAGAACTAAAAAAACTGTGTTCTGACTGCTTATTGCAAGATACATGTGAGAAAGTCGCACACCTATGTATATATGTATGTACACACACTCTAATTCTTCATTATTTTATTTCTCCTTTGTTTTAATTTTGCAAGCTTCCATTTAAGACTGTGATACAAACAAGGGTTGAAAAATTATAGAAGCCTAGTGATAAATAAGGTAAGTACGGATGTCATTAACACAGATTTCTAATCACAATAAAACAGTTCTGCTTGTGTTCCTTCTAGAATCTGAATTCGATCCTTATGCACAGTGAAAGAAAAAGTGAGATGTAGATACAACATAGAATAACCAAATATGCATGAATTCTAAAAGGTTACCTGTTTAATAGTTTTTAAAATTGACCTATATTCCATGTAAAAAAACCCATATGTGCTTAAATAAAACTTGCAAATCACCATCAAAGTTTATCAGAGTCACTTGCAGATAATTTTAATAAACATGCACTCACCACTAAGATAAGTAGATGGGTATTTATATATGTTGCTATATGGGAAAATAATTCAAAAATGCTTTAGATATGTTAGGGTTTGTCATTATAAAACATTTTTATCATTTGCCAGAGTGTTTCTCATTTTCAAATTCTCAATTTCACTCACTAAAATTACTTGAAAGAGACGGAAAGAGGCCCCAATGTGAATTCAACCTCAGTTTCCTCTAAATAAGGTACCTTTTGTTATGTTTCATTATACTGTTCTTGCAAATTCTCTTAACAGACTGATTTTTAAAGTCAATTGATAAAAACAGGCACACAGCAGGTGGCTAGGACAATATGTGTGGCTATAAACATGCCCGTTTATCCTTAATGGCATTGTTTTGTCACAAGTCTGAGAGAGGAAAGATGCTATTACAGCAAAACGATGTCCAGTAAAATCTGATACTTTCTCAGTCTGAGAGTTTAATAAGTTAAGGAAATTATAATATACATTAATAAGATAATTAACTCTGGAAATGGTTCAGTTTCCAATTGCAGGAACATATGCAGAATTTAGTAATTTTGTTTTTTCTTTAATCAGATGCTCCTTCATGAGAACAAAACAGAGAGAGCCTCAACTAAACAACAAAAAAAGAGAGATTATACATGTTATAAAACTCATCAACTTTTCACCAAGCCCTGCCTTCCTGGCTCTTCTGCGTACTTCCTGATGTGGGCTCGCCGAATAACAAAAGTAATAGTCACCCATTTTCTAAAGGCCGACCACTAGATTCAGCTTGGGGACAAAAGAGGTCCCAGTATCAGAGTGTTCTTAGGTGCTAGAGAATGGAGTGGAGTTGAGGTAAGAGACAGACAGATCTAGACCTGGACACCGCATCTAGATTTTGGCTCATAGACTAAGCATCTGAAATACTATAAATCAGCTAAAGGAAGTTTTATTATTTAAAAAACCTATTTGAGACAGTGACAGTGTGGGATTTAACCTGTCCTAATGTCCTGCTCTGTCTATTGTGCCATTTTACTAAGAAGAAAAAATGACATAGCTACAGTCCTCTTGTATGTGGTCAGGGGATTGATTGCCCAGAGAGTAACTGTTGCTGCAGTACATCTTAAGCCACGAAACAGTGAACACATCTTTCCTGTTTTCCAGTTAAAAATGAAATGTTCATTGTGGTTAATCAGTTGTCCCACTTTAGCATGTGTTAGCCATGTAAGGTGATCAAAAAGATAATCATTTGACTATCAGTATCTAAGTAACAGGGAGCTCTTCTGGATCACACTGAACAAATTACGTATTACCCAAAGGGCCGACTGGGAGCTGGGCATCTGTGGGCCAGATCTAATTAGAGGATTGCTTTTAGCTTCGTTTGGGAAAATTTCATTATTTTACCAGGATTATTTTTTATATAATAATAGAAGCAATGTGTGTGTGTGTGTGCTTGTGTGTGTACATGCTATGAGGCCAAAGATAAATGTAGTCACATATATCTTATCATCTTATAAATTCAGGAAATCTAGCCCTACTCCATGCCTCATTCAGGCCTTGGGCTTTCCAGGAGTATCCCCCAGTAAATTACCTGTTTATCAGTTCTACTGCTACTCTAATAAATTATCATAAATTTATTGACTCAAGATAATACAAATTTATTATCTTATAGTTCTGGAAGTCAGAAGTCTAAAAATGATGTTACACAGCTAGAATTAAGGTATCAGCAAAACTGTTCATTCTGGAGGACCCAAAGGACAATTGATTTCCTTATGTTTTCAAGCTTCTGGGTATTCCTGCATTCCTAGGCATCCAGTTCATTTGATAACCTTCAGATTATATAGGAAAAATAGATGTAACTCCCAACCAATACACCAAGTTTGTGCTCCTCAAAATCAATGAATGAATTCCAAGGAACAATGGAGGTTAAGAATAGGAAATTTGCCCGGCATGGTGGTTCACACCTGATTTTATTGAGACAGAAAGCTCCTGAGAGAGGAGAGGACTCTAGTGCATTGTCATGGACCCTACCTTCAAGAGGGAGTTTTATAGAGCAAAATCATGAGGTAGGAACAATATGGGTTAAAGATATGCCAACTAAAAAGATTATAAGTATAGCCACTTAGATAATATTGATTTAGTGGGGAAGCAGGTCACATAGTGAAAGTACATGTAAAGGACAAAGAACTTTCCAGGAAAGGATTGGTCTGGGGGTCTTGGTCACTCACTGAGGTACCTGATGTCTATCTAGACTGTACTGGACCAGGTATTAGCACATATCCCTTGGGGAAGCATGTAGGCCCGGTCATTCTGTCTTTGTCTTGAGACCTGACCTCCTACAGCTGTGCCTCTGGTCACAGTTGTAATATATGTTCATCTTTTGTATTGATTCTATCAAGGGCCCATCTCTGCCTGCCTATAATATTTTGTACCTAACTTAGATGTCTGTAATACTTTCCCTGACCTTCTAAATCAACTGCATAGCTTATTTGACCTCTCTGTATTTCCCGCAACTTTCAATGTTATACCAGCTCCCCTGACTCTGATAATCCCAACTTTCTTACAAGGATCCATGTGATTATGTTGGGCCTTGGGCACTTCAGGTTCCTTAATTTGGGTGCATCACATTAACAGGTTCCAGTGCTTCACACATGGACAGCCTGGTGGAACATGTTCAGCCTACCCATCCATCTACAGCTGGTTTAAATTGGGGTTTCATGACCTCTCCAAGAATTATGTCTGATTAAGACACAATTATTCTGCTATTTAATTTTCCTTACAGGTCAGGTAACTGTTAATAATATATGCCATCCACATTTAGTGCATATTGTAAATTTTAAGAAGCAGGGACTTTTACGAGAAATGACAGTACAATGTGAATTACTGGCATTTTAGTTCTCACAGAAACAAGTTGTATATTTGTTTTTGGGCTTGGTATATTCATTTACAATATGCAGATAAAAACTACTGATTTTCTTGATTCACAAGGTTGCAATGAAAATCAAGAGACATAAAAACGTTAAATCCATACTGCATGCATAAAAAAGTACTTTTATTATTTTACCTCATGTAGGTGTCATCTTTTAAAATAATTAGTCATTTGCTCACCAATATTAACTGTGGTTTGAAAATGGATTTTGCTATAATTGCATTTACATATTCCTCTTGCCTAATTAAAAGAAAAAGATATGCAGGTGCCTTCAGGTTAAAGAAGATAGAGAATAAGTAATTTCTACTCTGCCTTAAAATCTACTGTGGGATAAAAAAAAACAGCAAAATAAGAAAAATTAGAATTCAAAAACCCAACTGTTATGAAAGTAAGGAAATGGACAAGTGCTAACACTATAAATAGGGAAGAAAGTGTAACACATGAAATCACCATGTGAGGAGCCCAAATACTCTGTTTCAGATATGCAGGAGGCCAAAGATTTCCCTCATACTATGTGAGTGGATCTGGGATGATGTCTTTCTATTTCTAAGCAATGGAATGTATAAATATGACCAGGTGGTAGGAGAGAGGGGAAGAGAACTCTCTATAGAGATCAACACCCCAGCATGGCCGAAAAGATGCCGATAAAGGAAAAACTGTGCTACGGCACATTTTATGACCTGCAATTTAGCTACAACCCAAGAGAGGTTGCTTGCTCTAGAAAGGGTGGAAAGATAGACAATATAAGTTTACATCACAGATACTTAAACTGAAGATAGAAGAAATAATAGTTTTGGTGAAAGTATGTTTGATACGGCATAGACAAATTTGTGACAGATGCCTCCATGAGATACACAGTTGAGAAAATGATCCGGTGAGAATCAGTTAGGAAAAAACCAGCCTGAGATGTGGACATAGTTATTCTGATCTTCACTAGCCAAAAGAGAAGAGGAATTAAAATACAGGAAAAAATTACATATACACTGTAAAAGTTTCCCAATGAAGGAGAGGAAGTGGTCACTAAAATCATTTACATAAATAAAATCAAAGAAATTCCTTAAGTAGGAGATAAAACATTGAAGGAGATGATTATATGACAAAGTACAGTGAAGAAAACAATTAATATATTGTGGTTTTTTGGGGGCTGTTGTTTTGAGACAGAGTCTTGCTATGCAATTCAGGCTGAGCTGGATTCACTCTCCAGTCCAGGCTGGCCTCAAGCCCATGGTGATCCTCCTGCCTCAGCTTCCCAAGTGCAGGGATTACAAGCATGTGTCACCATGCCCAGTTGGAAACAATTAATATAATGCAGAAATGAAACCAATGTTTCTGGGTCTCTATTTATGGTCATGTATTTCGTGTGGATACATTCTGAGAAACGCATCATTGGGCAATTTTGTCATTATACAAATGTCATAAAGTTACTTGAACTGAGATTGCTGTGGCATAACTAAATGATAATTTTATGTTATTTAAGTGGTTCATTGTTGACTGAAATGCTATTATGTGGGGCATGACCATATATATTTAACCAAGAGAGTAAGAGAAATGTGAGTAGCATCTTTGGGTAAGAACTGGTGAGCCAGGGTGAGCCAGCTTGGAACTGGCTTGTTTGAGTAATTTTGGATGCAGACATAGAGGCTGTCCTCATCTCCTGACATGAAGGTCTGAGTGCAAGGCCCTAATGAAGGTATTGGGGTATTGTATTTGGATTGGTTTGCATATACGAGATACATTCACTCCTGAATTATTTGCTGTTTCTAGCAACTAGGTAACCTAGGGAGGAATAGTCTTTGAAAGAATGATCAAGGTCCCAAATGTCCACAGTATCAGATAATGCTGGAAAAAAAATTAAAAAACAAAACCCTCCAAAACCTTGATTAAGACAGTATATAGTAAAAGGACTCTTAATAAATTGCAAATTATAATCCACAAAAATTGTTTACTGTGCCAAAATTGTCATTTATTACTCACAGAATGTAATAATTAAAGCTCAATAAAATTGCATGTCACATCACAGAATTACAGTGGAATATGCTTTTGACAGTTTTATGTGTGCAGTGTTCTAAAGGAAGTTATTTTTCCTTAAAATTAGATATTCTATGAATGTGCTATTGAAAATTTTTATACTTTCAAGTCAGAACATTGGTAATGCCTACACTGAAAATTTGTATTGAATTTTCTCTATGCAAATGAATGCCTGGACAAAAAAGTAAAACTAATAAATTTTAATAGCAAAAAATACTAGAAGAAATACATAGATGGATATATTTTCATGCCCATGCCCAGAGAGACTCCAGGCTCATAAGTTTGCATGTAATTGGAACCTGGGATGTGTGAAAATCTGGCTCCCAGCCTCAGGGATAAAATGGAATTTAGGATTCCAGGCGAAAAGGTGAAAGAATAAGGGAGGGATTATTTATTAAGTCAGTGGCAAAACTTGCTTGTGAGACTCAGTAACATAAACAATTGAATTTACCCTGAACATGGACTTTCATTTGCTAGAATAAATGTGTCTGATATTGAGAATCTTGGAACTGATCATATGCAGTAGTAAAGTATGAGAAGCAAAACTAATTTGTTCTGTAGGAATGGTCATTTTATAGTACTGTGTAGAGCATGTAACCAGGGAGATAAATATTCAACAAGCTAAATTATATCATTCAGGGGTTTTAAAAAATCCCTGATACTATAATAGGGACTTAGAGTCTGACCTGCAGCTGCCAAATGGGTAACTAAACGTAGGCTAAAACTTGGCATTTTTGTCTTCAATTTATATCTGTCTCCATTATTACCTTAAAACTTTGGGTCAGGCCACCATTCAGCTCTGCACTGTAAGCATGTTAATCACTCAAGGGGTGTCAGTCTAAGGACTAGAAATACAAGATTTATTAACTCTAACTTTATCTAACTTTTCTTATCCCCCTTCAAGACTGAGACAAAATTTACAGGGATATTCAGTTGCAATTGTTACAACATACTGTTCCATCTCCCCTGGAGTAATGTCTGGACATTTCAAGTCATTTTCCAAAGTGTGTGGTCACCTCAGATTGCAGGAAAAGCAAAGCTTCATCTCGGGGAAGACACATTATGTCCTCAAACCATAAGAACTCCTTCAGAGCCACCTTGCAAAACCACTCCTAAGATGAGGATCAACCAGATCAAAGGTCAACTAGGATTACCTCTCCTGGAAGCTATGAAAATCTCCAACCTTTGCTTTTGTTCTCACTTTCCATAAAACTCCAAAGATCTCTGTCTGTCTGTCTGTCTGTCTGTCTTTCCTGGGGATTGAACTCAAGGCCTTAACACTGAGCTGTATTCTTAGCCACTTTTCATTCTGAGACAGAGTCATGCTGTATTTGTCCTTCCAGCCACACCTGTGATTATTAAAGATCCTTAGCTGCCCTTCACCTTTCCTTCTTCCATTTCCACTTCATTTTGGGATGGGTGCTGAGTCTAGTGTTTACCCTTAGGGCTGGGGCTTGAGCTCTAAAACTTTGGTAACACCCTGGAATTGATGCTGGAGCCTTTTGAGCCCCCTAGAAGATGACACAGGCACTGTTCTGCCCCAACAGCTGACATTGGCCACCTCATATACCCCATGGCACAGGACGCAGAGATGACAACAAAAGGACTGACCTGATTGAGAAGACCAACATCTAAGAAGAGAGTTTTTGTTGAGGGCTGAAATTTTACCCTACTGGAGAAACAGCCTTGTGGGACAGGCTTGGAGAGGGTGACAGAAAGACAGAGACCCCTTGAGACACCCTGGGAAGCTCAAGTTCAGGCCAGGAAGATCACAGGGCATACATTCTGTGATGGGAGGCCAGGGCTGGTGGGTGTATCCTTTAGAGGAAGTGGAGCTGAAGGGAATGGAATTTAGTCCAGTGATCAGTGCAAGCTTTTACATCACTGCCTACATCCAGCAGAAATTACTGGTCTTATTTTCTACTAGTCACTATCTGGGTTGCCTAAGTGCTAAACTATTACACTTCAATCTGGATAGTCATGTTTGGAAGGACAATTTTAGCACAACTCTATCTCAAAATAAAAAAGAGCTGGGAATGTGGCTTAGTGTTAAGGCCCTGGGTTTAATCTCCAATAGTAGAGATTTCTTTGCTCTAGTTAAAGATTATTCATGAGGGTTCTTAGAGTTTGTCAGTATCCAGTTTATATTTGATGCCATTATTGTCACTGACTTTGCTACAATAGGCAAGGTGACATAGTTGGTGCTGTCGATTGATTTCCTCTGTATGCCAGTATCTGGATTGCCTGGGGAGGGAGTGTCACAACAATACTAGGACTCATTTTCAAACAACCAGTTATGGGCAAAAGAAAATGCAAACCTCATCACAAAAAACAGATAAACAAATGAATAAACAAACAAACAAACAAATAGGAATAAAACAAGGTAAAAAAAAATTGCCTCCCCAAACTCCTGAGTCACCCAGTGCTGATTTAGGGAGCATCGAGGGGGAGGTAAGGTACTCTGCGGAAAAGTCTGATAGGGAATCTGTGTAGGTAACAAAACAGTTCAATAAGGTACATGCTGAATTCAAAGAAGTTATAATTAAATGGATAATGACCTAAATGAAACAAATGATCAGTAAGTCTAGTGAAGACATTAACAAACAGCTAGCGGAGCTAAAGAAAGAGATGTAAAGTGCAAATGCCTAGAAAAGAGAAGAATGAAAGTCAATAAAAAGTTCCAAATGGGAATCCAGGAGATTAAAAAATACAAATGAAAGTCCAGGCAGCAAAACAACCAATGTGAGAACAGTGTCAGATCTAGAAACAGAGTTGTAGTTAGTGATCTATTATTTAAAGATACCTTAAAAACAAGAGAACATAATCAGTGTTCCCAACAGCTGCTAAGTGACTCAAAGAAGATTAATTTAAGAGTAATTGGACTTAAAAATCAGAAGACAGAACGAGGATATAAGAAAACCTGTTTACTGAAGTAATAGTAGAAAATTTTCCAGACATGGAAAAATAATTTAACACACAGATATACAGCAATATAAAACCTCAAATATCCATGATCAGAAAAAAAAAAAAACCAAAACTAAAACCGAAGCAAAACAAAATACCCTCCAAATCACACAATGAAACATCAGAAATCCAACCACATAAGAACAGAAATAAAAGTTTGCTAGAGAAAAGCAATGAATCACCTATATAGGAAAATCCAACAGAATTACAACCAACTCCTCAACACAAATCTGAAAAGCAAGATGATCTTGGCATGAAGTGTTTCAAGCCCTAAAAGAAAAACAACTTTCCACCCAGGTTGATATATTCTGCAAAATTTATCTTTCAAATTGATGGAAAAATCAAATATTTCCATTGTGAACAGCACTGAAAGAAATTCATGGCCATCACACCAACACTTCCAAAAAAAAAAAAAACAAAAACTCAAGGACATCCTGGAAAGAGACAATGAAACTAACAATGCCAAGAGTTCAAGAGAATAATACATCAGATAGGAATGGAAATTAAACAGAAGAGAAAGAAAGCAAAATAGCAAAGTAAACAATACAGTGACAGGAATGAATCAATACATATTAATTATAGCTATTATATCTATCAATGTGAATGAACTCAATTCACCAATTGAAAGACACAAATTAGCAGAATGGATCAACAAACAAAATCTGAGAGTATGTCATATATATATATTTTTAAATTTTATTTAAAGAGAAAAAAGCAAAATAGAGAAAAGGGAAGAAACAATACAAAATTAAAAAAATAAACAGTAAGAAATCACTAGTTGATATATTACATATTGTCTTCTTAGATATAGTTGTTCAAGCTACAAAATTAAAGAATACAAGTGGACATTCAAACAGTGAGACTGCGAACAATTCTGCTCAATGATCCAACAAAAACTTAGCAACATGGTTATCAATTCTACACACTTAAACATACATGCAGTTATAACCTTTAGAGTGCTTTCTTTTCCTCCTTTTGCTTTTTAAGTTCATTATCTGTTTAGTTATATCATGTTTCAGCTTGCTCAGTACCTTACTGATCTGTTTTGTTGTTATTTACTATTTATTTATTTTTAAGTAGTAAAATACCACAGAACAAGATGGAACAAAGCCAATTGAGACAGTGTAGTGAAATTGGTACAGAACTTCACAGCAGGTTACCGGGATAACAGTAATAGGTACCATAGTACATCTTGTTTTCTTCACAATAGTTGTTCTTTCAATCAGGTATAGTAAAATCAAAGGAAATACAGAACACTATAGAACTTATCAAAACAGAATATTGAATACCATTAATCAGAAAAAAGCAAAACAATGATAAAAAAAATTTGCCTTCAAAGACATGGTAGAAAGAAATCCCCCTTATTTGCTATATTGTATATAGTGAATCTCGCAAGAGATGCTCAGATCTCTGGCTCCCATTTGCTAGTGGGGGTGGGGTGGTGGATGTTTGAATCTCAGCCCATGCACTGGTAGGCTCACAGCTGCTTACCAGGGTGGAGAGCAGGTTGCTGGGTTTCCCAGCACCCTAAGTTCCAACATGACCCAGATATCAGGAGACTCTGATGGTTCTCTCCCTGGGGCGGCTGCAGCTTGCTGGGCCACAGCCACTTACCAGGGTGGTGAGTTGGTTGCTTGATTTCCCCTATATGTTCTAACACAAAAAGAAATTCATGAACTAAAAATCAAAGGATGGCAAATGATATTTTATGCAATACAATCTACAAACAAGCAGGGGTAACTATCCTATTCTCAAAGTGGACTTTGAGCCAAAACTGATCAAAAGAGACAAAGAAGGACATAATATTAGATATTGGCTAATGGTCTTATTCAACAGGAAGAGATGACAATTATAAGCATATATGCACAAAACCACAGCTCACCCAACATCATAAAACAAAATCTAATGGTCATAAAAGATCAGTTAAACATCAATATAGTTATAGTAGAGGAGCTCAGTACCCCACTATCACAAATAGAAAGATCAAGTAAACAAAATCTAATGAAGAAATATCAGAGTTGAACAAAACTTTTGAACAAAAGTACTTAGTAAAGTTTATACAAAGCATTCCACCCAATGACAAAATGAAAATTTTTTTTCAGCAGCACATGGTACTTTCTCCAAAATAGATCACATAGTAGCTAATAAAGCATGCTTAAATAAATGCAAAAGAATAAACATCCTTCCATGCACAATACCAGATTAAGTGTAATGAAGCTAAAAATCAATAGAAACAGAAACCACAGAAACTATGCAAACATATAGAAATTAAATAATACAACCCCTGAATAATCAATGGATCTCAGAGGAAATTAAAAAAATAAGACACTTCCTAGAATTAAATGATAATGCCAGTATAATATATCAGAACTCAAAGGACACAATAAAAGCAGTGCTACAAAAGAAGTTTATAGCTATGAAGGCCCACATCAGAAAAACAGAACAAGCCTAAAAAACAGCTTAATTATACATCTCAAGGTCCTAAAAAAACAAAAACAATACAAACCTGTATTGTCTGTGATGTCATGAGGGTGCTGGTTGTCCACATGGCCACCCACAGACTGGGCAGCCCTAGGATTTCTTTAATGGTTCCAGAGAGTTCTCTGGTTAAAGACAGGTGCCTCAACTGTTGGGCCATGTCAGAAATCTCATCAAAGGAGATATTTCCACTGTGTTAATATATTTCTGCTTTCTGTTTCTCGGTGGCACCTTGAGGGCTATAGGGCAGAGACAGATAGTACCACCTCAATCTGAGCCTGTCTGTTCTGAATGGCCAGCTTCACCCTAATCCTCAGAGTCTTCCAGTCACCAGTTGCCTTGGTGATGTCATCACACACTTTTTTTGGACACAGACCCAAGGGACTGATCTTGGGGGCCAGGTCAGACACGGCACTGACTTCACCTCTTGTGCACCTCAGGTACTTGGCTTTGGCATCTTGAGGCAGCATGGTGGAGCCAGCTGTGTTAGATGAACCTGAATTTGGGATGCCTGGAGAAAGTTGCACCTTAGCCTCCTCCCAGGCAAAAGTCGAAAAGTCAGAGTTCATAGAAAAAAAAGAAATTATAAAGATCAGAGCAGAAATGAATGAAATGGAGACTAAAATAATAATACAAAGAATCAGTGAGTTGAAGAGATAATAGACAAAATAGACAAATCCTTAACCAATCTTAGCCAAAAAATTTGAAAAAAGGTAAGAAAAGATGAAAAACAATGAAATTAGAAATTAAAAAGGTAAAATCACAATGGCCTCTGCTAAAATCCGGAAAACTTATTAGTAACTACTACACAAACCTAATATTAATAAATTGGAGGATTCAGAAGAAATGGAGAAACTGATAGATACATATAAATGACCAAAACTGAACCAAAAAAACCCTTAAAAATCTTTCATAATCCAATAACTGAAAATGTGAAGTAGTAATAAAAAACCTAGCAATGAGAAAAGCCCAGGATCTGATGAATTCACTACCTAATTCTAAAAGATCTTCAGTGAAGCTCTAACACCAAACTCCTTAAACTCTTGAATGAAATTGAGAGCGAAGGACTACTTTCAAAACCATTCTTGGAAGCCAGCAGTAACCTGACCTCAAAACTAGATAAAGATCCAACCAAAAAAGAGAACTACAGACCAAAAATGAATATAGACTCAAAAAATCCTCAACAAGATACTGGTAAACAGAATGCAGTGAATCATAAAAAAGATAAAAAACCATAACCAAGTAGGCTTCATCCCAGGAATGTAATGATGATTCAACATATACAAATCAATAAATTTAACTCAACACATGGAAGGAAGAACAAAAATCACATTATCCTCTCAATAGACACAGAAAAAAACTTTTAAAAATCTAACATCCATTCAAAATTAAAAATCCTGAAGAAAAAAGATATAGAAGGTCCTTTTCTCAATTTCATAAAACTATTCATGACCAACCTACTGCCAAAATCATATTAAATGAGGAAAAACTCAAAGCTTTCTCTCTAAAATCAGAAATAAGACAAACATGTCCATTATCATTGCTTCTGCTCAACATAGTTCTCAAAGCATTATCCAGAGTAATCAGGCAGGAGAAAGAAATAAAAGGTGCATGTATAGGAAAGGAGAAAGTCAAAATATCATATTTGCAGATGATGTGATGCTTTACTTAAAAGAACCAAAAGACTCTAGAATTAATAACCAAATTAATCAATGTAGCAGAACACAAAATAGACACAAAGAATTAATAGCATTCCTATACACTAATAATGAACTCACTAAGAAACAAAATATGAAAGCAATACCATTCACAATAGCGTCAAAAAAATTAAATACATAGGAACTAACCTAATCAAGAAAGTGAAAGACCTTGGCAATGAAAATTCCATCATCCTGAAAAAGGAAATTGGAGAGGAAATCAGCAAATGGAATGATTTCTTCTGTTCGCAGATAGAGAGAACCAATATAATAAGAATGGCTATACTTTCAAAACTGATATACAGACTTAATACAATCATGGTCAAAATATCAGTAGCATGTCTTGCATGCTTAATACCATGAATCAACATATGGGCTCATATCAGATTAAAAAGCTGCACAGCGAAGGAAACAACTAACAGGGTGAAGATAAAAATCTACAGAATAGGAAAAAATTTGCAAGCTTTTCCTCAGACAGAGGACTAACATTGACAATATATAAAGAACTTAAAAAAAAAGATTCTCCAAAATAAAAGACCCAATAAAAAAAATGGGCAACCAAAATGAATAGACACTTCTCAGAAGAAGTACAAATAACCAATTAATACCTGAAAAAATGCTCACCATCACTGGTCCTCAGACCAGTATATATATATATATATATATATATATATATATATATATATATATATATCTATAATTGGAAGAGCAATAAATAGGAAGTAGAAAGTTAAAAATACTTCCCAAAGTATATATTCCATTGTTTTAAAAATATTTTAATATATATGTTAGTTTGCTTCAATTATACTATGATACTAGTTTATCTTAGTACATTGTAAGGAAAGTTTTGTGTCAGCTGTTTGTTTCTTCCTTGTCAGAATCTTTTTGGTTTATATCTTGTACTCTGAGTAACTACTTTGGAGATAATGATACACCATATATTAACTATTGCTATTCTCTTATTTTGTTATAAAATTTTGAGTTTTTTAATAATATAAAATAAAGATTTATAATGGCATATAGCCACATTATTGTATATGAAGTAGTCTCATGGCCATAAAATGTTCTGTGTCCCAACTCCTCACCCCTCCCAACCCTGACATTTGTACCTTCTCTTTAGTTTTGCCCATTACAGAATGTTATACAGTTAGAACAATACAGTATGTAGCCTTTTCAGATTAGTTTCCTTCACTTAGTAATATGCAACTGAGTCTCCTTCATGTTTTTAATGTCTTGATAATGTATTTCTTTTTATTGTTGAATACTATTCTATTGTCTGGATACACTGTGGTTTATCCCCTCACCTACTGAAGGATGTCTCAGTTGCTTTCAGGTTTTGGCAATTATGAATGAAGCAACCATAAACTTCAAAAAACCGGACACACACTATCGTAACTTTCCATGGTAGCCCACGCTACATTTCCTAGATGCAGCATGCCTTCTTTGTATGTGTAGAAAAAGAGCAAAACAAAATATCACAACAAATAATAGAATAATAATAGTTGATACACTGCATTTGTCATCATTAAACTAGTTTCTCAGAGTACAAGATAGAATCATAAAAATTTCCCCAACCAATATTAGTACAGTATTTTTATCTTTGCTTTATCCCTCTTTTTGTATTTACTCAGTCCAAGCTAATTCTGAAGAACCAGTTTCTTTCCCACTCTTCATTTCTGCTTTTTTGAATAAACTTTGCCATTGTTGGAGAAAAAATGAGCTGAGCATGGTGGCACACATCTGTAATCCCAGTGCTCAGGAGGCTGAGCCAGGAGGATCACCATGAGTTTGAGGCCAGCCAGGGTTCAAAGTGAGTTCAAGTCCAGTCTGAACTGCAGAGTGCAACCTTGTCTCAAAAAAGACACACACACACATACACACACACACACACACACACACACACAAAATACAGTGAATAATAAGTTCCAAATAGGCTGATGTATGATTAGAACAAAAATAGAAAATAATAAGATATGTGGGGAAAATATTATTGAGAGTTTTTTGAGAAAGTAATAAATAGATAATTTGTTTAGAAAATGTTGAAGAATTTTTGGTTGTTCAAGAATAAATTAAAGTAGCATGCATACTAAATGAAAGTAAAATTTCAGATGGCTATGTGTAAAAGTATTACATATTTTAGTTGAGAATGTGACTCACTGGTAGGACATTTGCCAAGTATGCATGAGGTCCTGGGTTCAGTCCCTAGCACCACAAAAATACATACATTACCTATGTGAAGAAGTGGAAAGCAACTGTACATATTAAAGAATTATTAAGTCTCTTCATTCTGCCTATGTAATATTTACTCTTAAAATATTTTTGAATCAAACTAAATGTAACAACAGAAGAAGGAAGTTATAAAAGGCTGTAAAACATTATACATATACATATTTTTAAGCTTATATGTTGTATTTATATTAGTATGTATAAATTTTTTAGAATTAAACCACACTTCTAAATATAACACTGAAAAATTATTTTCATGATATTGTGAAACATCAGTCTACTAAGGGAAAACATGCTACAAAAATACTAAAATCACTCAATAGAGAAGAAATTATAAAAATTCATTACATAAAAACATATACCACATGTCAAAGGTATTTAAAAATAGAGGTTTAAAATGAAAATATGTTGCAGTTGAGATGGAAATGTCCCCAAAGGTCTCAGGTATCCATGAGAGGTGGAGGGGAAAAGTAGTTGTTCAACTTTCACATAAGGAAACCAAGTTGGATAAAATAAGAGAGGTTAAAAAAGTTCATTCTGTATCATTACTTTGGATCTTAGCATTTGTTAGTGTCACTCTACTTACCAGTTATTTCTGAAATTTTTAGTGGTTCAATGCATCCTCCTATTTCATGACCTCCAGAGCTCTTGTTACCACATGAATCCTCCTCAGCTCTGCCATTCACATAAACATTTACAGAAGACTCCCACCAGTATTAATTCAATAAATATTTATTAAACACTTACCACCACTATATTGTATGTCTGTTTTAAATGTGGAAAGCATGTGTCCTATTGTCATGATATGATGTCATGATTTGTGTCGTTACAGATCTTATACTAACAGGGCTACAAAACTCATTCGTTCAAAATCCAATTTTCTCTGACATGCTGCAGCTGCTGTTTGTTTTTATAAGCTAAAGTCCAATTTCTCTGACATGGTTTTGTTCCCTGATGCTGCTCCATGATCTGACGTTTCCCTGTAACCCCAGCCACACTTTTACCCATTTGATAATCTTAAATTTTAGCTTTCAAAGCACTTACATTTTGTAAGTTCCTTGTTTTATCCAGTGAACGATGCAGCGTCTCACTTTCGTGTCTTTGTTGGTGAATGATATTTTTCTTACTTGGGATTCTTAAAAAACATTACAAAACTGGTTAATTGCTGTACGTTCTTTAAGAATTTGGCTCAAATTACACTTTTTTCTAGATAGGTTCCAATCCTATGCTATCTTCAAACCTAGACAGTATGGTATTACTGAATCTGGCATATTAATTTATAGTAGTTTTCAGCCCAGGGCAATTTTACTCCAGCGGAGAAAAAAATGTCTGAGAACATGTTGGTTGTAACAGTGGGGGTGATGCTACTGGCACCTGAGAGGGCACAAGCCAGGTGTGATGCTAACCATCCCATGATGCCCTTCCAACAAGGACTTACCTGGCCTCACATACCTAGTGTCACTAGTTTGCATATATCCTTTAGTGATAATGGAAACATCATAAATTTGCAGGAAAAACCTGTTTCATTAAACATAGGAGAAAATAAAGGGACTGCAGCTCTGACAAAGATGAAGCTAGTTCAGAGCAAAGAAAGCTGGATTAGCTGAACTGTGATACAGGCATTCAGGCTTTTTAAGGATTAGCTGAGGTGGGCCGCAGGCTGGTCAGTTATCTCAGTCTTGCATTTATAGCTCAGGTTAAATCCCTGTGATGTGGAAACAGATATCATTTTAGAAACCAAGTATGTTGTCTCCCAAGGTTGAAGAGTAAAATCACCAACAGAAGACAGAAAGGACATATGTGTTGGAACCTTAAGAAGAATAATTGCCAGGCGTGGTGGCCCACTCCTGTAATCCCAGCACTCGGGAGGCTGAGGCAGGCGGATGGTTGCAAATTTGAGACCAGCCCGGGCTACAAAATGAGCTCAAGACCAGCCTGAACTGCATAGTGAGACCCTGTCTCAAAAAGACAAAACAACAGCAACAACAACAACAACAAAAAGAACAATAGCTCCCAG
The DNA here is from genome assembly GCA_004027455.1 of Hydrochoerus hydrochaeris. Taxonomy (NCBI): domain Eukaryota; kingdom Metazoa; phylum Chordata; class Mammalia; order Rodentia; family Hydrochaeridae; genus Hydrochoerus; species Hydrochoerus hydrochaeris. Next base: position 62,492 of record PVLA01008044.1, on the reverse strand, counting down.
TAGGCACCTGGAGGGGAACCCTAAAAGTGGAGGTTTGTGGTACTTCCTTTGTTTTGGTCTTATATAGATAAGCAGAGTGGGAACTTGTTTAGTTATCCGGTGATAATCTCTCTGTGACTTCAGAATAAACCATTGAGGTTTAGGTTTTATAAGGTTGCGCTTAAAGAAAATCAGTTACTCAGCTGGCTGAATTTAAAAGAACAGAGTTCAAAAAATCAGAGTTTAAAAGATCAGAGGGCAAAGTTGCTACTCTGTGTTCTTTAGTTTCTGGAAGTCTAGCCCAGAGGAAGGGAGTAATTGTTAACTAATTTAGCATTTTCTACATAAGAAGTTTTTTCCTGAGAGTTAGAGTTCATATCTTAACTTGTATCTTTTTTGCTCTTTCTAAAGGTAACTAACCAAATGGCTTGAATTAACTCCAAACAGGGCATATGTGCTATTTTCTTTGTCAGCAGTGGACTCTTAGACTGTCCTTTACTGACTGTCTATTTACAAGCCAACTAACTAAACTGTTGCAATTTGAGGGATAATTTAGTTCCCTAGGGAGGAATCCTCATGACTTGAAGGGTGGTCACAGTCATGTGAGGCTCTGCAGAAATCCAAGGTGACCACAGGGTGAGGGCCATGGAGACTTCTGGGTGTAGGTGTTCTTGGTTTGTAAGAGTAATGAGATGGGCTAGGTAAATTTAGAGTAAAATAACTCTTGTTTTGCGAGACTTTTAGACAGACACACCTTAAATGATGAACATGCCTAGAGGCAAAGCTAAGAAGGATTTGACCTTGGGTTTTTGAAATCAAGGTCAAGCTTTGTTTTTCTACTCTTTGTTACCTAATGGGTCCCCTGGAGACTCATGTGAAGTACCATGGTTTTTACCCAAAAAGTGCTGTTGAGTCTCTCCTTGTTTTAGAAGAAAACACAAATCTTGCTTTTAATGAGCCACAGGTTAAAGGCCCTGGGGGTTTGTTTGGCCTTTGTCCCTCTTGTGGCTTTTGACTATGTCATGCATGACTGTCACTAGGGCTGATGTTGGAAAACTTTGTGCTGATGAACATCTTTCAAGATTTAGGTTTGATTGTCCAACTAGTAGACAATCAAATGGACAATCAAACCTAAATCTATTTTATTTGTCTTTATAACCTCAGCATCAAAAAAAAAAAGAATGAAAGAAAAGAAGAAATAAAAAAGAAAAAGCTTGAACTGTCTTTAATTAATATTTTCTAAATAAATGAAAGGAGGCTGGCATAAAGCCTGCATGATTATATTAATAACTTAGAAAGTGTCCAATAATAAAGACATAGATGAGACCAGTAACAGTGATTCCCAACTTGGGAATGAAATTTTTGAGTATGAGCAGGGATAGGAGACAAAAGAAATCACAGGAATTGAGGATTAAAGTTAAGCGATGAAAAAAGAAAATTAAGAGAAAATATTTGAGACCCATATTTGCCAGGAACATTTTCAATAGTTTAAACCTTTTTAGATATATAAAAAAGTGTTTGAATATTGTTTATTATAGACAATCAAAGTTAATAATGTCTATGTTTTCAATAAATAAAACCTTTTTCTTTTATTAAAATTGGAACAACTGTGCTACTGTAAATTGCCTCTATATTAACTCTATACTATTTTATTACATTTTATAACCTGATATTATTTTATTTATTATTAAAAATGTGCTGTCTTAGTGTTTCTCCATCCTGATTATAAAATTCAGTGTAAGCAAGTGCTTTCTTTTTATGAAATTAGTTATGGTAGGTGAAAGAATTTTTATAATATAAGAGCTACTTTCAACTGTCAAACTGAAATCAATTGGAAAGAGTTTTGAAGTTTAAAATAGTTCTTTAAATTTTCATGCTTTTCTGAACTATATTATTTCAATCAATATCAGCTAGGAAAGCACTGAATTACTACCAGAATTGAAGTGGTGTTTTTCTCCCACCTTCCACTTTTCATGTTCTCGTGATGTATTTTTTCTTTTACATTTTTTTCAATCATTTTTAGCTTCAAAAAATAAAGGATTTGTGGAGATCTTACATGAGTAGAGTTTGCAAACTTTAAAAATTTTTAATTTTTATTAGTACATGTTTGCAATACATAATAATTACATTCCTCATGGAGAATTGGTACTTGTACACCATGCATCTTATATACCCATTCTCTTCCCCTCTCTCTTTCCTCCCTCCATTTCTTGGTCTCTTTATTTGCAAATATATACTTTCCTTTAAAACTATTTAGCTAAAACTATCCATCAATGAAATACTCTTCATAGGGGATGGTTTAAATGCTTGTAATTTTAAACATGTTTAGTGTAATTTAAATGATCATCTTAATCCATGAAAAAGTTCTATAGCAAGATATTCCCTAAATAATTTCTTATTTGGTGCAGAAGAACCTGAGAGACTCTGACTTTTAATACTTTTAATATTGGTTTTCACTTAATTGATGCTACATAGAAATTTATGACTTACAATTTGGAATTATCTGGAGTAACATTTAAGGCAAAATGGCTTATATTAATACTGTCACAGGATGATTAATGGCTACCCAAAGATGTCAAGTTCTAATCATATGGAGCCTGAATATGTTACCTAACAGCAAAAAAGGGTCTTTGCTGATGTGATTAAGTTAAGGACCCTTAGATGAAATTGCCTTGTACTACAATGTGCAATAATAAAAGCTTTTATGAGACATAGAAGGAGATTTGGTACAGACAGAGGAGAAAAAGATACACACAGACACAGACACAGACACACACACACACAGAGGAGAAAACAATGCTAATATTAAGGTAATGAATGTATTGATGCAAACATGAGCCAAGGAATGTCAGTCGCCACAAGAGACAGGAAGAACAGATTCTCTTTTAAAAATTCTCTTAAAAAAAGGGAGGAGCTAAAGATGCCCAACCAGTGTGCAACAAAATACAGAGCCTCCTGGGGAGAAACAACTCATATACCAGAATAAGACATCCTGGAAAGATCCAGACAGAGGGAGATGGATCCTCTTGACACAGGAAGAAATTAAAATGAGAAAGCTCATCAAACACACAGTCACGGGCTACAATTGGAACAGCTAAAATTAGCAGACATGGTGCTTCCACTGTGACCCACCAAGCCACCCAAACTCGCTCCCACTGTGACTCACCCTGCAGATCCTCCCAAACTCATTCCCACTGCCACTCACAGGAACCACAACCACACTGAAGTCAGGAGTTTGTGAGCCCAACAGAGAACAGAGCCCACAAAGGGATCTCCATTAATCCACGGTGAGTGCTGAGAATAAGACCTCCCCACAAGAAGGGCACAACCAAATGGATAAGTTGGAGTTGAGCAGGAGGAGCCTGAAGTAGGAACAACAGTGACTTCAGTTGGTTGTTCCCTCCCCAGAGCAGATTTGTGGGATTTTCTTCACCTAGGTCACACCCCTGGCCAGGACCCAATAAGCCATCCCAAACCAATTTCCTATGCCTAGCACACACCAACCTGGTAAAGGCCCCTGAAGTTTGACTGGCCCAGTGGGGAGGGGCCAGCATATGCAGCCCCAGTTACACCTCAGTGACAGTAGCAAACAGGAAAGGGTAGAAGTCCCTCACCAGCATGCTTCAGAAGAACCATAACCAACAAGGAAAGGAGCTGAGATCTCCACTATACACCTGTATGGAAGAAACCAAAAACATGACAAGAGAAAGAAACAACAAGAAAAAGCCCCCAGCCCAAAACCCTGAGAGCACTGATCCAGGAGAGGGAAATACAAAAGAGACTAAGGGCAGCAAACATGCAACATCAGACATAGCTTCAATGGACATTAAGAGATAGATTTGGGACCTTGTAGATGAGCTCAAAACAAATATTAAATCAGGTAAAGCAAGATATAAGTAGATTAATAAAAGAAATGCTAAGCACCTCTCAAGAAGACACAGATGGAAGAAGGGAGGAACACAAAAAAGGAGAGAAAGATTCGATAAAGAATATAAAGAAAATCTAGAATACATGAAGCAGATTCAAAGAGATTACCAGAAAATTAAAAACTCCATTGAAAGCCAGCAAAACAGTGTAAAAGAAACTAAGGATAGACTATCAAAACTTGAAGACATTTACAATGTGTGATCATGAAAGATCTCTTAAAAATAATAAGGATATAGGCAGTAACAATACAAAGGCTAGAAGATGACAAGAGAATCTACAATTTAAGAATAAGAAATGTGAATGAAGAAGCAGGAATAAAAACAGGTGAATTACAAAGGCTATTCATGGAAATAATTAAGGAAAACTTCCCAAGCATGGGAAAAGAAAATGATATTCGGATATATGAGGCATACAGAACTCCAGCCACCTACAACTAAAACAGAGCTACACCCAGACATATAATAATCAAGATACCAGAAATTCAATATAAAAACAGAATATTAAAAGCCATCAGAGAAAAGAAACAGATCACCTATAAAGGAAAGCCCATCAAGTTCATGGCAGACTTCTCAACACAGACCATCAGATCAAGAAGAGCTTGGAGCGAAGTATTCCAAGCCCTGAAAGAAAATAACCTCCAACCCAGATTGATGTACCCTACAAAACTGCCTCTCAAAATTAATGGAGAAACAAGATGCTTCCATGACAAAGAGGAACTGGAGGAATATGTGACCACCAACCCAACCCTACAGAGAATACTGAAGGACATTCAAGAGAGAGAGAGAAAAAAAAAATACCAGGATTTCAGGAACAGTGGCAGGAAAGCCTCAATGAATGGGGCAGGCAGTAGAATGATGGAGAAAAGTAGACAAAAAAGGCAGAAAAATAGCATAGCAGAAATGAGGCAGAGAAGGATGGCTATAATGTCTAACACAGATGGCCTTGATACACTAAAAAAAAATACAGGCAGAGTAGATCAGGTGGTATGGTCCATCGAGATGCTCTGTATAGGAAATATAATCAACCTGAGAGAGGGTTTATGGACCAAAAATCAAATATAACAAAACAATGCTCTATGTGACAGGGAGCCAGAGAGAAATAGGGGCAACTCGATCACCACCTACAGATAGGATGGAAAGACAGGATACTTATGTGTAGTAGAGAACTACTCAGCTATAACAAAGGAAAATGTTGAGGCTTTTGTAGGTAAAGGAACACAACTTGAGATCAAGTCCAGGAGCGGGAAGGTTCAGAACCACTTAGGTAAATAGCAGGTTGTTCCTCCATTCTAAAAACTGAGGGAGTTGGTGGGACCCAAAATACACAGCACCCTGTGGAGTGACAGGAGAGGAATAGCCTAAAAAAAGAAGGCAGAGGATATTGTTAATAGTGTACCAGGATTTAAAACCCATGTTACTCACACCACTCTGCTTAAATGGATTATATTCTGTTCCAGTTTGTCTACTTGTGCTAGATTTGAGGGTACAGACAGTTACCCTAAAATAGCAGGATATAGTATGGTAACCATCCTTAATTTCCTATTAACTTAATCTGGAGCTCTGTATAACTTACACTGCTTTACCAAGACTGATCTTAATTGAATTTGGTTTGTTAGATTGCTGTTTTGTATTGAAGATTTTATACAAAGCTGTTATAATTGATACTATCAAGTCTCAGAGTATAGGCCACTACACTGAAGATGACAAGATTCACTAGAATATCCACTCTGGTTTGATTATTACCTGCCTTTGAAGTTTTATGTTGTCTACAATGTTTTATTTTTACTAATATTTTATGTATTTCTATATTCAATTGTACTGCTATATTCAATTATGCCTGATGATATAGACAATTCTATTAAAGATAATAAGAGACAACACAGTAACCATTGTAGATCACCTTGTACTGTAGTTTTATACCACTTTTTTGTTTCATGTTTTTATAGGAATTTGTTTTGTTTTGTCTTGCTATGTTTTGTTTTTCCCTCTAGTACAAAAAGGATAGAAATACATGTAGAGACTCATGCATATGTAGCTGTTTACAGTCTCACTGTTTGAATGTCTACTTTGTATGCTTTAATTTTATAACTTGAACAACTATTTCTAAGAGGACAATATGTAATTTATCAACTAGTGATTTCTTACTGTTTATCTTTTTTTTGAAGTTCTGTATTATTTCTACCCTTTTCATGTTTTTTCTCTTTAAATAAATAAAAAAAATATATATAAATTAAAATGTTACAGGATGTTTTAGGAACCTTTAGAAAATCTTGTAACATCTTAATTTTTTTAAAAAAATTTATTTTAAAGAGAATAAAGCCAAGCAAAACAAAACAACAGAGCCAATCAAAACAAACCAGTACAAGTGACACAGGACTTTAATACAATAGGAAATCAACAATGGTTGCCCTAATTACACCTGCTGTTTTCAAAATAGCTGCAGATATGTTCAGACATAGTAAAAATCAAGCAAAGCAGAACAGAATAGAACCAATTAAAACAAAACTAAGAATGCAATAAAGGGCTTCAAAACAAGATAATAGTAAATCCAAAATGGCTACCATAATATTTCTTGTTATCTTTGAAATAGCTGCCCATGCCATTGGATACAATAAAATCAAAACAAAACAGAACAAACCAACCCTGCAAAACAATGAAATTGATACAGGCCTTCAAAACAGGGAATCAACAATGGCCACTACCCTCAGGAGATACCCATAGGTGCTACACTGTATATTGCCATCCTCTGAATAGATGATTAGACCACTGGCTTTAGACCTGCAGAGTCAGTGAAACACTGAATACTACAAGCATTAAACCTCAATAACCATCATTGCATCACTGCTTTTCCAGATCAGCTGGTTGATTATGCTGGGGGGATAGGTGGGATGGAGTTGGCTTTTCTTGTTTTCCAGCCTATGTGCCAGAAGGGCCTGGCATCTGACTCTCCCCGCAGTGGCCCATGCATGGCACTGATTTGCAGGAAGGGCTTGCTTCTTGGTGAGTTCTTGTTCTCTTCTCCCACAGTCTGTATGTGGTGTTGACTCACAGGAAAAGGCTGGTGTTAGGCTGTTCCCCTAGCAGCCTTAGCATGGCACCAATTTGCAGGGAGGGCTTGCTTCTTAGTGACTTCTTGTTCTTTCAACTTCTTAATTGTGGTCCTTCTACTAATTTCAGACTTGTTGTTTCCAGCACCATGTCTCCAGCACCATGAGATAATTAACTTCTGTTGTTTGTAAACCCTCAAATTTGTGGTAATTTGTTTACAGCAGTGTCAGCAAACATGGCATTAAAATAGGTCTTAAGAAACACAGGGGAAGGGAGGAAAAAAATGGACACTCCACACATTGGTTTTTGTATGAAAATGAATGAGGCCAAATCCCACAGTACATTTGGAGCTCAATTAAATTCACATAATTTCACATTGATTCCTAATGTAAGAACTCTCTACAATATTTCTCTGTTAGATGATCATCAAGTATTTTTATGAGTCCTTTTAAAAGGGATCAGATCATCATTTTTGAAGCAGTATATTCATTTGTGGGTCATCATTCCTTGAGAAAAAATGCATACATCATGGTGCAAATGAAGACAACACTTGTTTTTTCATTTTGTAAATGTTTACTGAGCATCTGTAACTGAGCAACTCCTAAAGACAATGGAGCACAGTATAAATAAAAAGGAAAAAGATTGTTAATCGGAATTTCATTGATGTGACAAGGTACTTGAAAAAGGCAGCTTAAAAAGCAGAAAGATTTGTTTGGACTCAGTTTAAGAGGTTTCAGTCCATAGCTGGCTGGTTCCAATGGTGTATGTCTGATGTGCAGAACATCATGGCAGAAGGATATGGCAGGGCAAAAATGCTTACCTCATGGCAACCAAGAATCAAAGAGAATGAGAGAGCAAGAGAGGAAGGCTGCAGACAAGACGTAGTCCCAGGGTTATGTCCCTATGACCCACTCCCTTCAGATAGGGCCCACCTCTAACAGCCTATTCAGCTAGAAAGTTGTTAATAGGAACTCATTGGGAACTCATAGGGAATGGATTAATGCTGTATTGGACATCAAGTCATTATTATATGAGTTGTGATAGCAGCCACAGGAAATTAATAACATTAATAAGTGAAAGAAAATGAAGTAGTACATGTGACCTGAAGTGAGAATTCAAAAATGAGAAGAGGGCACAGTGAAAGAAAGAGAAAATGGTTGCTAATAGGATGAATTTCATACCTATCCCAAGATATCAATGGAGAATAAGTTTCTTAAAAGTGAAAAATTAGTCCCATTTTAGAGTGATTTCTTTGTCATTCATATTTAAGCCATCAATAACCTATGGGGAGGCTTTCATGCAAGTATATTTACCTCAAAAGAAGGAATGTAAATAACTTATTCTAAATTGTTATATGCTTTTGCTTATTCTAAGAAAGGTAAAAGCTCTTAAATGCTATGTAATAAATTTTAGGATCATTCACTCATCTACTTAATTTTCACATACCTATTATACTGTCACTATTTAGTATAATGATGAAGTACTCAATAAAGTTGCCTGGAGTATCATATCAGGACTTATCTTAAAATTGTCCAGTAGAATCATTGAAAGGGAAGAAATATGTAAGGTATTTATGGGGAGAGTCATGGTCAACAACGGTATGTTTATAATTCCTATGCCTTTAGGATCAAATTATGAGGTGCTTCAATGGTTGAAATGAAACTTTAATAACAGAAACAGCAAGAAATGAGCTTTTGATGTTAAGCAAACAGAAGAAGAACACAACAGGATCATTAACTGAAATAGCTGGAGGACAGGAGACCAGAAGATATAAGGTTAGTGAGGAATTATTGGTCAGTAGGTATTGTTTTGTCCAGAGAAAAACACAAGGAGACAGTGTGTGAGTGTATGTGTGTATGTGTGTGTACAATTCCAGTGGAGATTCTGCAGAATGTATTAACCTTTCAGAGAAAGAGGGTTGAAGAAAGGAAAGTCAAAATTTTCCAGGTTTTAATAAAATATAGATGATCATGCAACATGAAAGAGAAGGAATAATTATAAAGGTAAGATATGGTGAGGTGAAAAATAATGAATGTGAACCTTCCAAAGAGAAATATTCACTGGATACTTAGTCATACTGTAATGGAATAAAATAAGGTGGCAGAATTCAGATTTTTCTAATAGCAACACACCAATGGGCATCAATCAACTTTGTATTCTGATCTGTTGGAGCTGGTATGTTGGAATTCCTCTCTGGATCACTAATTCTGAAACTGACTAGTAGTGTGAGAAATGGACATACCAAACTGAGCACAAAATAACAAATGGCTTTGGTGAAACATTCTGTTAGTTTGTAGATAAGAAAAACTGTCAAGCTGAGTCTGAGAACAATTAAAAATGTCTATGAATAATGTGAAGAATAATGCATGGTAAAACTACATTGCAGTGGCAAAAATGGAATAATATAATGGTAAAATTCATAATAGCATGGTTTCTGAACAGAAACTAAGGACTATTGGAATCAGCCTGTTAGATTGTGGAGATGTGATTCCAAGGTCAGTGGCAATCTGGGTAGTAAAATGGCCACAGTTACTGTAGACTTAAAATCCCAGTGCTCTTTTGTGAGATGTAATACTGGGCAGGAGAATTTGATCCTGCTGTATCTCAGTTTTCTCATTTCTGAAAATAAATAATATCCTCTTGGTAGGAGAAAACTTGGAATCTACTCTTGTAATTTGAAATCCAAAATATGTTTTAGATTTTAAATGAGATTTACAGAATATTTAAAAATATTAAAATTGCTTATTGAAAAATTCAGCAAAAGTAATAACTTTCAAATCATAAATATTTAATATGTGTCTGTCTTTGCTACTCTTTTGTCATAGGAACAAAATACTGGATGCTAATATGTAAAGGAGGAAAGTGTAATAGTCTGCGATCTGCTGGTTCCAGAACAGAACTGCATGGTGAAAAGACCCAGGGGAAGAAAGCTGCTCACAACATGTTTCCCAGGAAGGCAAGATTAAAAGGAGGACTGGAGGAGGTGGCCTACCCTTCTGGGTCATACCCCCAACCTGTTCCTTCTGACCATAGTGTAACCCCTAATAGCACCCTCAACTACTGAACTCCTTAGTGATGAATTCTCCAATGAGTACAGTGCCCCATTTCCCAGTCACTTTCCAGATGTCCTATGTCTGAGCACAAGAGAGCTTTAGGGGACATTCTAGATCTAAACCACAACATGTCACCCCTGGTTTTTGTCACACCCAGTCCTGTGAAAACAAACATCTCACCTGCTAATTGATGAAGTAATCTGGTGCTTAAACACTCAGTGGTAACATCTGTGCTTTAACACTTTAATATTAAAAGAGCTTCACTGTGACCACACTTAAGTCTAGGAAACATGGATATATTTTTTTAAATGTAGTGTCTAAATACAAGGACAGAAATGTGCTCCATCCAGAATGCACAAAAACAGAGAGACCAACAGATTATAGGATGCAAATATTGCAGAAAATGAAATTTGAATGGTTAGTTGAGTTGGAATCAATCAAGTTATCATTGGATTTATTTATTCCAGAACATCACTCAGAATTTTCTCCCAGGCAGATTTTACGAGAATAATCTGAAAAATGCCATGAATTATAATTATTTAAAAGATTGTAGGCATGACTAACATGGAGAAGATCAGGCTTTTCAGAAAGACTGCTGAACACTGGATACACTTAGAATTCATCTCTATGAAAATATTATGTTCGATTCAACCAGGGGAGCCAGACCTGCTGAAAGGGGAGCCAAGCCTGCTCCACCGCTGTGAGGTGAGTTGCAGCTCACCAGGGCAGTCCCAGAAAAGTTTGGGACCATCTATCCCAGGGGCTGGGTGCCTGTCCAGCCCCCTTAGGACACTGCACAAAGCTCCAGAGGTTCCATGGGCTTGAGTACACCCTGCCCAGCAACCTTCATTCAACCAGGGGAGCCAGGCCTGCCAAAAAGGGAGCCAGGCCCATTCCACCACTGCCAGGTGAGCTGCAGCTCACTAGGGCAGGTCCAGGAAAAGTTTGGGACCACCAATCTCAGTGGCTGGGTGCCTGCCCAGCCCTGTTAGGACACTGGACTAGGCTCTAGAGGTTCCACGGGCTTGAGTAGACCATGCCAAGTGACCTTCTTTCAACCAGGGAAACAAGGCCCACCATACAAGGGGAGCCAAATCCACATGAGTCCCAGTAGCAGAGGGTTCAGGAGGTGATTTCCAACACATCCAGGGAAAGCTTGGGATCATCACTGGAAACACGGAAATATAGGAAAATGACAAAACGAAAGACCAAAATGCAGTCTCAAACCTCCAGCCCATCCCAAGAAAACATAGGGGCCATATACATAGAAGAAAATACTACACATACACCTGAAATGCCTGAAATGATATCAACTGAAATAAAGAAGCAAGTACAGGAAGCTATGAGGGAACTCAAATCAGAAATAATCTCTCAGGTAAAAGAAGAAATGATAACAGTAGTGAAAGAAATACTGAATGCATCCAACGAAGACACAGCTAAAAAATTAGAGGAATAAAGCAAAATGATAGAATCCCTGAATGAACAGTTTAAGAAACAAACAGAATGCATGAAGCAGATTCAAAGAGATATACAAGAAATCAAAACCAGTATTGAAAGTTGCAAAAACCACCTCAACGAAAGTGAAGATAGAATCTCAGACCTTGAAGATAAGATTGCAGCTTGTGAACAGGAAAGGAAAGATCTTCTAAAAATAACAAGGAATCAGGAAATAACAATTCAATGGCTGCAAAATGATGCAAAGAAAAACAACATAAGATTAATAGGGATAAATGAAAAAGAAGGGGAAAACACAAATGATATGAAGAGGCTATTTACAGAAGTAATAGCTGAAAACTTCCCAAACATGAGTATGGAAACTGACATACAGATTAGTGAAGCATATAGAACTCCAAATAGCCATAACCAAAACAAAACTATGCCTAGTCATATAATAATAACCATCCCAGAAATCCAACATAAGAACAGAATATTAAAAGCTGTTAGAGAGAGAAGACAGATCACCTATAAAGGAAAACCTATCAGATTCACAGCAGACTTCTCAACACAAACAATGAAGTCAAGAAGAGCATGGAGTGAAGTGTTTCAGATCCTAAAGGAAAACGATTTCCAACCCAGACTGATGTACCCTGCAAAACTCTCCTTCAAAATGGATGGAGAAATAAAATACTTCCATGACAAAGAACAGCTGAAGAACTTCAGGATCACCAAATCAACCCTACAAAGAATACTGAAAGACATTCTAGATACACATAGGAAAAAAACCACTAAGCAAGACTGACAATTAAAAAGAATGGAAAGTTAAGATACAGTATCAGAAAGATAACATGTCAACAATAAACCAATATATGACAGTTATAACCATTAATGTAAATGGCCTCAATTCACCAATTAAAAGAAACAGACTGGCAGAATGGATCAAGAAACAATGCCCAACCATGTGTTGTCTACAAGAAACCCATCTAACCCAAAAGGAAACTCAGACTGAAAGTCAAAGGATGGAAAACAATACCCCATGCAACAGGAACTCAAAAAAAATGCAGGGGTAGCTATTCTGTTTGCAGACTATGTGAACTTCAAACCAAGAATGGTCCAAAGAGATAAAGAAGGTCACTACATACTAGTTAGGGGGAAACTGCAAGAGGAAGAGATAACAACCTTAAATATATATGCACCAAATTCCAGAGCACTGAACTATATAAAGCAAGTATTAATAGAAATGAAAAATCAAATAAGCAATAACAAAATTATAACAGGAGACCTTAACACACCATTGACACAAAGGAATAGATCAACTAGACAGAAAAACAGCAAAAAAATAACAGAACTGAGTCACACCTATGAACAAATGGATTTGATAGATGTATACAGAGTGTTCCATTCAACAACATCAGAATATACATTCTTCTTAGCAGTATATGGGACATTCTCTAAAATATGCAATATACTAGCCCACAGAACATATTTAAGTAAATGAAAAAGAATTGAAATTATTCGATGCATGTTATTGGATCATAGTGCCATGAAACTGGAACTTAATGATAAAAGTAACAGCAAAAACACCACAAACACATGGAAATTAAATAATACACATTTGAGCAATCAGTGGGTCACAGAGGAAATTAAAGAAGAAATTAAACAATATCTATAAGCAAATGGAAATACAAATACAACTTACCAGAACCTGTGGGATGCAATGAAAGCGGTCCTCAGAGGAAAATTTATTGCACTGAGTTCCCACATTAGGAAAACAGAATGAACACAAACAAGCAACCTGATATTACACCTGAAACATCTAGAAAAAGAAGAGCAAGCCAAGCCCAAAGCCAAAAGAAGGGAGGAAATTATAAAGATCAGAGTAGAAATTAATGCAATAGAGACTAAGGAAACAATACAAAGAATCAATAAATCAAAGAGTTGGTTCTTTGAAAGAATAAATAAAATTGATAACACCCTAGCCAACCTAATTTAAAAAAGGAAAGAAATGACTCAAATTCATGCAATACAGAATGAAAAAGGTGAAATCACAACCACCCCTGTGGAAATACAGAATATCATCAACAACTATTTTGAAAATCTCTACTCTCATAGGTTTGATAACACAGAAGAAATGGACAGATTCCTAGAAACACATAAACCACCAAAGCTGGATCAAGAAGATGTAAAACTGCTGAATATCCCAATTTTTATTAATGAAATTGAAAATGCAATCAAGTCCCTACCAACAAAGAAAAGCCCAGGCCCAGAGGGATTCACTGTGGAATTCTACAAGAAATACAAAGAAGACTTAATGCTGACACTCCTCAAACTCGTCAATGAAATTGAAAGGAAAGCAATTCTCCCTAAGTCATTCCTGGAAGCAAATATCACTCTAGTACCAAAACCTGAGAAAGAGCCAACTAAAAAAGAGAACTACAGGCCAATATTCCTAATGAACATAGCTGCAAAAATTCTCAAAAAATATTGGCAAACAGGATGCAGCAAATCATCAAGAAGATTATACACCATGACCAAGTGGGATTCATGCCAGGCATGTAGGGATGGTTCAACATATGTAAATCAATAAATGTAATCCACCGTATCAATAGAGCCAAAAGTAAGAATCACATGATCATTTCTACAGATGCAGAAAAAGCTTTTGATAAGATCCAACACCCACTCATGATAAGAACCTTACAGAGAATTGGAATAGTCTTTACCTCAATATGATAAAGGCCATCTATGACAAACCAACAGCCAGGGTCATAATAAATGGCCCAAAACTCACAGCCTTTACCTTGAAATCAGGCACAAGACAAGGATGTCCCTTATCATTGCCCTATTCAACATAGTACTGGAAATACTAGCCAGATGAATTAGATAAGAAAGAGAAATAAAAGGAGTAAAGATAGGAAAAGAAGAAGTTAAATTATTATTATTTGCAGTTGACATGATACTCTACATAGAAGACCCCCAAGCCTCTGTTGAAAGTCTCCTAGATATAATAAATAAATTCAGCAATGTAGCTGGATACAAAGTCAAGTCTCAAAAATCAATAGCATTCTTATACACTAACAACAAAATCATTGAGAGAGAAATAAGAGAAGTCATACCCTTCACATTAGCATCCAAAAAAATGAAATACTTAGGAATTAATCTAACAGAAGATATAAAAGAATTGTACATGGAAAATTATAATACCCTGAAAAAAGAAATCAAAGATGACCTCAGTAAATGGAAAGACATCCCTTGTTCATGGATAGGAAGAACATATATTGTGAAAATGGCCATTATCCCAAAATTGTTATACAGATTCAATGCAATCCCAATGAAAATACCACTAACATACCTCATAGATCTAGAGAAATCATTCCTAAAATTCATCTGGAACCAGAAGAGACCTAGAAGAGCATAGGCAATTGTAAGCAGCAAAGTGAAGGCAGGAGGCATCACAATCCCTGACTTGAAGTTATACTACAAAGCTACCATAATAAAATCAGCATGGTATTGGAATAAAAACAGACCTGAAGATCAATGGAATAGACTAGAAGATACAACTATGAACACACTCAGCCACCTTATCTTTGATAAAGGGGCCAAGCATGTTCACTGGAAGAATGACAGTCTCTTTAATAAACGGTGCTGGAAAAACTGGCTTTCCATATGCTGAAAACTAAAATTAGACCCATGCCTATCACCATGTAGTAAACTGGAGTCTAAATGGGTCAAGGATCTAAATATTAAAACAGAAACACTAAATCTGCTGGAAGATAAAGTTGGTAAAAATCTTGAAGACATAGGGGTTGGTAGAGAATTCATGAACAAAACCCAAACTGCTGGGGAAGTACTTCCCAGAATCAATAACTGGGATCACGTCTTATTAAAGAGTTTCTGCATGGCAAAAGAAATCTCCAGCAGAGTGAAAAGAAAACCCACAAACTGGGAAAAAAATCTTAGTGAACTGTCCCTCAGACAAAGGATTTTTGTCTAAAACTTATAAAGAATTAAAAAAAATCAGACCCCCGAAATTCAAAGACCCAATCCAAAAATGGGCATCCGAGATGAACATACAGTTCTCAGATGAAGAAATGTGAATGTCAAATAAGTAGATGAAAAAATGTTCAACATCATTGATCATTAGAGAAATACAAATTAAAACCACACCGAGATTCCATCTCACTTTAGAAAAAATGGTCAGGATCAAGAAAACTACCAACAACAAATGCTGGAGAGGCTGTGGGGAAAAAGGAACTCTTCTGCACAGTTGGTGGGAGTGTAGACTGGTACAACCACTGTGGAGGTCAATCTGGAGATTCCTCAAAAAGCTGGAGTTGGAGGTCCCATTTGACCCAGCTACACTTAGGTGTATTCCCAGAAGAACTGAAAACATCTTACCATAGTGATATATGTGCACCCATGTTTATAGCAGCACAATTTGTAATAGCCAGATCTTGGAAAAAACCTAAGTGCCTATCAACCAAGGAATGGATAAAAAAATTGTGGTACTTTTACACAATGGAGTACTACTCAGCTATAAATAATGATCACATTGAAATATTAATAAATGGATGCAACTTGAATCCATACCCATAAGTGAAATAAATCAAACTCACATGTATAAATACTGTATAGTCTCCTTAGTGTAAGAAATGGTAAGAGTAAACAGAAAATTTTATGGTAATCATGGTTCACCATTATATTGCTTTGAAGTCTTATGTTTTCATTCATTCATTGGAATGGTTTTATTGTTTTGTTTGATCTTATTATATGTGATGGTATGAACAGTTACTTTGAAGAAAAGACAATATGGCAGCCATTGTTGATTTGATATCATCTTGCTCTGAAGTCCTACCATGCTCTTGTTTTTCTATTACCATTGGTTCTATCACGTTTTGTCTTATTGGATTTTAATATGTATGATAGTATAAACAATTTTTTTATGGAAAATGAGATAATATAGTAGCCATTGTCCATCTTTGGTTATTTGGCTCAGAATGCCTTGCAATACTTTCATTCTCTTGAGTGGTTTTATTCTATTTTGTTATGTTTGACATTACTGTGTGTAAAGCTAAGCTCAACTATTTCAAGGAAAGAGACATTATGATAGCTACTGTTAATATCCAATTGTCTTGTTGTGAAGTGCTATGTTGCTTATATTGTTCTGTTTTGATCTGCTTAGATTTGTCCTCTTTTGTTTTATTCTCTTTAAAATAAAAAAATTTTTAAAAAAGAAAATACTCTGTTCATTGAGGAACTAATGCAAAGTATGGGTTTGGGGTAGAGCTTTAACAAATACAGATGAAAATAGAAGAGGGATCTGATGTTTTTGTGAAATGGGTCCTATGATTTTACTTTTGATCTCAGGAAAAATAAAGCACATCTTATCTTTAGGGACTGCCTCTGTTTTGTTATTTAAACATAGTAAAATAAAGACAGCTTCAAAACAGACTCTAGGAGATCAAAATCAATACAGATTCAAATTACTCCCTGGCTTCAGTGTTTGAAATGTTTAAAGGAGGAAACAATGTGGGATTAGGTAAACCAGAAACATTCTTAACAGAGGGTGGTTACACAGCTCATTAAGACAGAGCAGTAAGCCAATAATACACTGGCACAAAACATTCATTTGGTTCTCTAGCTTTTCATAAACTAATCTCTGCTTCATAATAATTTTATTTTTTCTATAAACCAATAGAGTAAACCAGCCAATGAACAAGGATGAAGAATGAATGCACCTGTCACGTGTTCCTGCCTCTCTTTAGATAATTCTATTTTGGAAAGAGGCACTGGGGTATTAAATCCTTCTTCAAGAAATAAAAAGAGAAAACTCTGCAACACATCACCACTCTCACTCCCACTCTGAACCCCAAATGGAACTGGAGGTCAGTTCAAGAAATATATTTGTCTCCGAGTACCAGTAAGTATTTTTAAAATTCAGATTTACATGTCTCTTCATAATCTATTTTGAAAAAAGATTCATTCTCTATGCTTAAAATTGTATGACTTAAATTTCAGAGACATTCTTAAATGGTCTTAAACTTTTAACTATTAGGTCATACTTTTTATAGATTATTTTGATTAGTTTGTATGATTCAATGGGTATTTCAGAAATGTTAACATATCAAGAAAATAAGTTTGATTGGTAGATTCTCTCAGGTGATGCAGCTGTATTTATTGGTTTATGCCAGTAATACCAGCCACTTAAGAGGCTAAAGCAGGAGGATTGCAAGTTTGAATTAGTGAGATCCTATCTCAAAAAATAAAGTGATGGGAATGTAGCTCAGTGATAAAGCATTTGAGTTCAATACTCTGTACAAAGAAAAAAAGTAAACTAATAGTTTTAGGGAAAAATATCTATTTAGAACAAGGAAAATGTGCCCAGATTGTTGTAGTCACGGGTCATACAGGGAACAATTAGAATCAGGACTTGGAGTTTATAATATTATTTTATGATGGTCACCTAGAGTTAACACAAGAAAATGCAGAAAATCTATCCACATCACTCAAGACATAGAATACTTAGCCAAGGGCCTGAATCCTACAGCAATGTCCCACAAGTCCAGGTGAAGACACAGAGTTCATGACAATGCCTCCCACGAGTCCAACTGGAAGTCTAGAGCCCACAAGAAGGACTCACGCCAGTCTCTTTTATGGATCCGTGCTGGGAAGGCCCAAAGGTCAGCAGTGGAAGCTAGGAAGTCTATGCCAGCAGAGTGAAGGAGCTGTGCTAGTAGGTTGAGGGTTCTACGCTCGAACCAAGAAGTCACATTCACAACAAAGACCAGGGCTGTCCTCAAAAGCACCACAGCCATCCTCAGCGACAAGGAGGCCCCAAGCTTCTCTGACGACAAGCACAGTTGAGTACATGCCAGGAAGCCAGTGTGATGAGTTCATCCTGGAGACTAAGCAGCACACGTCTTCCCCTCCGGAGCCAGGAAGCAGTGCTCAATGTGAAGACCAGAGCTTCTCCAGGAGAATGAATGGCTCAAACAGCAGCACATAGGAGACCCCACAATGCCTCAACGCATTAACGCCTTAATGCACTAACATGATAGCTTCTCCTTCTCTATGTCTCCATTTATACTGACAACTTTCCTCAGGTGGAACATCTACTCCCAGCGCCATGCTGATGTAATCCAGCTGGCATTAAGTTGACCACCAGTTTTCAATCCATAACACAGACACAAGGAAAATATTGGTGGGCAGTAAAATATGTACATAACCATTTTAACAATGGATAGTTTTTATTTAAAATATACATGTACTTTCAGAGTTAGTGTGTACTAAACAAACAAAAAAAAATTCCCAGGTTTTTTTCTCATCTGTTTCTTTTTTGTTTTTTAAATAAAAATCTAACGATCAGTTCAAAAGAGGAAAGGTTTATTTTTTGCAAAGTTAGAAGGTACATATCTCCATTTGAAAAAGTCCAGACTGTCTAATATTCGTGACTCACAGAATTCTAGGATATATTTGGCAAAACTAAGAAGTTCTGAGGAAAGAAAGCATGAAAATACTGTGAAAAGCTTAGAAAATTTTAGCCCATCCATATTTTTTAAAAAATCCACTTACAACTGATTTGCAGATGCTTGACTTTACAAACTTTAGTGTCTATTTTAATATGACAGCTCCTAAAATAGGGAATAAATCAATTTTTCAAAACTAAACTGTCACTTAATTATACAATTTTCTTTCTGTAAGCTAATTTTGAAATATATATCTTATGGTTGTTGGTTCATATAAATAATCTTTTGTTTCTACTCTGGTGACTTGGAAAAGAAGATGAGTTTCTAATGATGTCTGTTTACAGTGTTGTTATTTCCAATGAGTTTATTGTTTGGCTAGGCTAAATATCTTAATTTACATATCTAATATTTCACCTAGCAGTGTTTTAAGGTCTGTCATTATATGAAACTTTGCTTGCTTTGCTGAATTTGTAACTAAGAAGATCAACATATTTATGATTAATGGTAGGAAATATGCTTCCAAGATGTTTTTATTTGCATTTATAGATATAATTTGCTAAAGGATTTATGTGAGTACTACTCATAATGTTCTGATCAGATGTTTGACTATAAAACATTTCTAAATGCCACACTCCAAAGCTAATGATCTATCCATTTGAAATACTATTCCGAGCCTTACAAATGTTATAAATTTTAGATCTTTTAGAGATAAACTTTGTGTATTCACGTTTGAGGAAACATCTAGAACAACAATAACTTTCCTAGACAGCTAGGGCCTGGGAAAACTGCTGAAGGAAGCTGACTTATGAATCAGACTTACTAGGGATGCTAGAGGTTAACCTCCAAAATCTAGGTTAGAAGGTTCATGAATAGAAAGGAAAATTGCACACTGTATATTCACAGTGAAAAGGAAGATAATGAAGTCACTTACGAGATGACAGAGTATTATATGTGATTAGGGATGTCACCAGGTAGTGTCTGAGGCGGACCCCCAAAGGGAACACGATAACCTTAATTCATTCAGCTCACAGGGTAGGTTGTAGGTTCACAGACTTCTATCATAGAAAAAGAATCTTCAAGATGAATGAAGAGGTTTATTAGGAGGAAAAAGTACATATTCAGAGGGCCTAGACTGAGACCCTCAAGAGAGAGGCACATTAAGGTCTGAAGCTGAGTATAGTTACGTGGTTTTGGGGGTGTCCTCAAATAAGTGATTCAGGGTGTATATTCCTACTGTCAGGTTACCTGTCTTGTGGCTATGCTAAAATGCAAACTATTTACACGTTTGAAGTTGAGATATGCTGCCCACTAATACTGTTGTTTCCTTGAGGATAGAGATCTATGGGAGAAAATGCAAGTTGCAAGGCAAAAGCCTATGCTCAAAGCCCAATATACAGGTTTATTGTCTTTACAATCTTTAGGATTACCTCCCCTCCTCCATGAGTTTTCCTGAATGGAAAAAGGCTCAAGGAACTGAAGCTGCAGTTTTTATTAAAAGTACAATTTAAAAATTACAATTTTTCCTTATTTCTTTCCTACTTGACTTTAGTTCTTCTCTCCTACCTCAAGGTTTTCTTGAGAATTGAAAGACATCTTCAGCAGATAAAATAGGATGTTATGCTTCAGGAGACTATTTATAAATTCACTTCTTTACCCATATAAATACAATTGCCCTACATTAGTTCATAAAACTTCAACTCATGTTTTCCCCCATGGAACAGCTAAGTTTTCTTTCTTGGACTACTCTTTTAGACTTTTCACAGTAGTTTAGCTGCTCCATATGTCCCCATCTTTACTTTTTTGGTTTAAAATATTTTATACTTTATGTTTATTATTTAGCACTACTTTATTTCCTACATTATTTTTAGAACAAGAAGATTTGCATATTAACAAAACAAGTCAGGACCAGGAGTGTAACTCAGTGGGAGGGCACTTACCACGCATGTGCAAAGCTTTGAGTTCAATCTCCACCAGTGCCAAAAGCAAACTCAAGAACAACACAAATACTAATGAATGTCAAAGTGAAAAAAAAAAGTCCAAGAAATATTTAAATGAAGATGAAAGACTTCATTTAAGCTGTCAAAGTAGGGCAGAGAGATTGAACTCAACTCCACTGAAATGAATGTGGGAGGGTTGATATGGGCAGAAATGAGCTAGCAGACCTGTAATGGAGAATGTTGAGGAGATGGGTAAGATGTGCCAACTGCAGGTACTTTGCTCTGAGATTAGGCTGTGTCACTAATTGGAGCTCATTAAAATTAGGCTCCTACCTTCCTACAGAGATTGGGAGTTCCGGTTGCTATTTTTACATTTTCATTTTGAAGAGATGGTTCCCAGGTCTGTGAGAAAGATGTTTTCTTGGTTGCAAAACTGGCCAGAAGCTGGGAGATTTATATATATTTCTCAAAGGACATAGAATTTACAACTGCAATTTTTTAAAAAGTAAAAGTTCTGAGAATAGGGACATCAAGAAGAAATGTAACTAAAGGTGAGAGGAATGTTAAGGCTATCTTAGTCAAATATATATTAATTTTCAAGTGTTAGTGTTTACCTCTATAGGGCATCAGTTGCATACTTTATATTTACATACACGTTTTGCAGTACACAAATACATGTCAATATTTTTCATCAATCTTTAATCTTCCATGTTCTTAATTCCATTTACTACTTGCAAAATCCCACCATTTACTGAATCAAAATTAGAGTGGCATTTACACTAGTCTGTGAGGTAGCTGAGGCATAGTCCTTCTTCCCAGGACCTCTCTCTGTTGCCTACAAGAAGTTATCTCCTAAATATAACTCCAACCGTAGAAGTGAAGGGTGGTACAGTGTGTCACCCAACAACCTCACAAACCAGACTGGCACACATGGTCCACACTGTCACATTTCCCTTTGCCTGCTATGTATGTTCCATTGCAGAAAGATCCCAGAGTGAAGAGATGCATGTTGCACTTCTATAAATTTAGCTTATTTCACAGCCTGAGGATACTTGTTCAAAACTCTATTACTGCACTGTGCAATATAGTAGCCATTGGACATTGTGAATATTAAGCACTTGAAATGTGATAGGTCTAGATGGAGAAGTACTGTAATTATAAGATGCCCAGCAAATTTCAGAAACTTCATATGATAAAAACATAAAAATATCTCTGATAATTTATAAATCTATTGTTTTTTTTTTAAATAATAGTATTTTGAATGTATTGGGTTAAATATTAAAATTGAGTTCATTAGTTTTATTTTTATAATATGGCTACTAGCAAGTTTTAAGCTATCAACGTGGAAGGGATTCTGTTGTTATGGATCAGCAAGGCTCTAGAGAACTAGATTTCCCTTATTCCTGAGTACATTTTGCCTTCATTTTATTCCGTTTTTAAAAGAATATCTCTTTCCATTTTTGTCTGCCTCTCTTAAAATGCCACTTGAAATGCCAACTCCTCCCTATAGCATTAGGGCCTTTTACACTAATTTATCATTTAGAATGGCCATGTGTGTATCATCTGTTCCCTTAAACTATAAAGCTTGTTTTTTCCCTTGTATTCAAATTTCTTGCCTCAGAATTTTTAAAATCAACCATATAGCAAAGCTCAATCAATATCCATTTAATGGTCTAAATTCTGGTCTAACATTTAGCTGAAGACTCACTATCTTCAATTTATCATCGCATTCATTTTGTTTCACTTGGGGCAGGAGGATGTAAATCAGACTTTTAAGTGAGATGCTGTTCTGAGTTTGAGAAACCACAATCTAACCTGGTCATCAGGCTTCAATTGGAGTCAATTACCAGATGAAGCTTGAAGTTGTGCAGAATTCAAAGGTAAGTGATTATCACAGCACATTAAAAAAAGACAATAAGGGGAAAACTTTATATTTTTAATTGATTTGTAAGTTTTTTCCCTTCACAAAGAATCTTACACAATGTGATGATTATTCCTTTTTTTTTTTGTAAAAATGGCGTCCAAAGGCGGAATTCTGTCCACGTAAACTGTCGATAAGTATTCTTGATCAATGAGTGAAAGAAATCACAGAGTATTCACTGGAAAGACTTTCCACCCCATGCTGACTTCAAGCAAGTACAATTTAATGGAAACATCAATGACAAAATATCTCTATGGTCCATGTACAGATCGCTAAATTATTAAATTATCCAAGGTCACGCAGGAGTGGTAAAACTCAGCTTTCCAAGTGTTGTTGGTAAATATGTCTTAGAGGAGTCTCAGCTTGATGTACAGCTTGTTGTGTTCCCTTGTTGAGCTTTATAAGGACGATCCCTTCCCCTGAGCAGTGGAAAGCATTGTTTTACCTTCACATTATCTATGCTGGATGCATGAGGGAAGGCACTTACGGCTAATGCTGAGGCTGAGTAAGCCCCTGTGCAAACTTCACAGTGAGTGAGGATTTGCAGACGCAGGCTTCACGGGGGGCTTTGGGATTAGGCCGTATTTCACATCTGCCTTCTTCCGGCAGCTGTGCCCGTGGCTCTGGGCACTGGGTCTTCCACATCCTGCATATCACAGAACCACGCAGGTCTTAGAGTGGTCCCAGGGTGGCGGCGGAGCATGCCTAGAGAGAAACGTGATAAATAGAACCTCACTTCAATCGCCTCAGATTTCGGGGATGTCATCAAACTGGTAGTTTGATGAAGCTAAGTATTTCAATTCCAACTAAAGTAAACTACGGCATAGCTGCTCTGAATAATGATGTGTCATACTTGTTAACTCAGAAAAAAACGCCTTCCACTATTTCTGTATTTAAATGCTTACAGAGACTTGACACTCCTGACAGTTGGGCTGGATAATTCCTTTTTGGGTTGAAGATTCTGCCCTGTGTGTTGTAGGCTGTTTAGTAGCATTCTTGACCTCTACCCACTACTAGAAGCCAGTAGCTCCTATGGTCAGTCTTGACTAGCAGAAATCTCTCTAGACACTGGTGAATGTTCCCAGGGGAAGGAGTAAATTTGACCTGGTGAGAGTCACTCGTTGAGAGGTCACTTGTGTCTGTGTGCACTTGTGCATGTGGACTGTGTGTTTGCATACATACTTATAGGCACCCTCAGATTTTCAGCAGGATGTACAGGTGGATGTACCCATATAAAAGTCATAGCATATCCAGTTATGAAATACCTGAAATAAAACTGATGCAATCAGTATCTAAGAAAATCAAGAGGGACAATAATGGTCTTC
Source organism: Hydrochoerus hydrochaeris (assembly GCA_004027455.1). NCBI lineage: Eukaryota > Metazoa > Chordata > Mammalia > Rodentia > Hydrochaeridae > Hydrochoerus > Hydrochoerus hydrochaeris. Next base: position 38,403 of record PVLA01008044.1, on the reverse strand, counting down.
TCAAATTATGTATTTGTGCTCCAAGTATTTTTTGAAAAGAATTGCTTCAAATATCATTATGTTAATTATAAAAGCACTCATCAGTATAATTAAACAAAACAGCATTCTAAAAATGTGTGTTGAACAACTTGAACGAGCCAGATGCTTTTCCAAGGATTTGCTATTGGGTCCAGATGCCATTCCAAGGACTGGAGTAGAGATGTGAAACCAATGAATATGACTCTCATAAAGTGTATGGAGTCATAATAAATGATCATGAGAACAAACAGGAAATGAACAATTGTAGCATGAACTCTGAAGATTTTCACGATAGGGGCAATCTGCCAAGCAAGCAAGTTATAATACACTGCTGTGTGTAACCATACATATATCCTGTCAGTGATGCATATACTATCATTTAAAACAAGGGCTGGGCTCATGAAATGCCCAGCATATTGGAATAAGTGGTTACTCTTAATTATTCACAGAACAGACAGTCTCTTAGTTTCAGGGTAGCTGTCAACAGGGAGACATGGTGAGGTGGAGGTGTACATTCATAGATTGGAATAAACAAGATGAATAATATGTAGCAATATTAGGGAAAAAATCTAATGTCTTACAATAAGGATTATGCTTAAGGTATATATTTAACTTCATATAAATATTGTATTTAAATATATTTAAATAAAATTTATTTAAATAATATGTCAAGTTCTGGACATAAATTTTTCTGATTAGTCAGGTAAAGGAAAATAATTTGTCTAGTGGTCATAAATGTAAGATATGGGGTACAATTATATTTACAGACTGTGATAAGTGAGTACATAAAAACTATGGAGGCCAATTTTATGGAACAAATGTCATGACAAAGAGTAAAATTCACCTTGATAGTTAATAAATTGTTTCTTACTCCTGCTAAAATGTTGTATTGGGTGGCTGGGGGAAGCATCTGGTGCATGTAGCCAGGTAAATGGGAAGTTCACAGTATTACAGCTGGACCTTCTGAAAAACTCAGGCTCCTTGGTTACCTTGACAGGGCAGGAAAGATCAGGAGGATCAAATGATAACTTTTTTCTAGCCATTTCATTGGATGCACTAAATTACATGATTTTTTTTCCTATATACAAATGCACCGGAGAAAATTTAATATTTGGAAAATATTAGCATGTCTGCAACATATACTTAATTATATATTTATGGATGTCTTTGTATACTTTAGGGTAGCATTTGAATATAGTACTGGTGTCTGTTGTAGACATAAAAGACAGTATCTAATGATCATCCACATGAACAGATTAAATGCAGCCGTGGGATGCAGTACTAGGACAAAAAGGCTTAAGAGTTAAATGATGTATCGTTAGGGACACAGGATAAGAAACACAAAGGAAATTTTATAGTATGAAATTTCTACTAGGGTGATTGGGATTGGAGGGCCAAAAATAAGAATTTCTAATTTTTTTACTTAATATCTTTCTATAATATTTGGATTCTTTACTTTTTGAATTTGTCATTTTTTAACATATGTATTTAATCAAGTGCTACTGAATTAATATTTTAAGAGAACACAATTGTTGCATTTTGACTACTCAGACGAGAGGTATTATGAATCTACAACAGCGTCACGGTAGCCCATTCAGAATCCGTCGTGCATAATATGAAGAATGAGTTTTCAGAAGCAATATATGCTTAGAGCAATTTTAACTTGTTTTCTTTCTTGAGCTTAAAATTGTTCAATGAACTCAAAGCCCAACTGGCATTTTGACCATCAATTATCACGTATATCTATGGTTAATGGTGTTTGTCAGCAGTTCTGGAAGGTTAAAGCAAATGTATGCAATCAGTCTGTTATTTGCCAAAAGATAAAGTGCCACTGAGGCTGTGTGATCAAAGGAAAATGGTTCCAAAAATAAATTTGGCTCTGGCTGATGTTAAAATGTTGTAAGGGAGAGCTTTGCAAATATAAGATAAATGAATATTTTACTTTCAAATCCAGCCAGATTAGGATTTAACAAACACAGCCCTTCCTGTATGAATATGATTTTACTGATACAGCACCACAGGAATACATTGTGGGAATTGTGTTTTGCTGTAGTAATAGGATTTGTCCTAAGTGTGTCTTATGCTGTCAATGTGCTTTGGAGCAATTCTAAGCCTAGACATGTTTTCTCTGGTCTCAAGTTTTTCTTTTTTACTTAATCAATACTTACGCGTTAGCTAGAAACTGAGATTCACTTCCTTAGGGACAGTTTTTCTGGTCCCAGGACTGGGTCAGGTCTCCTAGCTGAGCAATTTCATTGTGCTTCACGCGTTTCCTTTGCTGTGTTGGTCACACTGCCCAGTTAAAGGTTTGCATTTGACATGACTTCTCTGCATCACATATCTATAAGCTCTAAATCCATTTTGCTCACTATTGTAAACACATCTGTGAATTCAGTGGCTGAAACACAGGAAGTCTTTAAATAAATTGAATACAGGGAAGAGGTGATGGAAGGGTGTAAGCTCATGTCCTGTCCAGAGTTAACTCGTAGGGACACTGTATGAATTAGTTTTTCCCTTTCACATGAAAAAGAACACAGTGAAATAGTGTGTGGGCATCTTGTCTGAATCTCCCCAAAGTTCTTGGAGAGCCAAGACTAGCCCTGCGTGGTCATGCCCGGGTCTAACTGTGACGTGGTTTTTGAAATAATATTCTGACTCCTGGGCTGCTGTGTTCTCCAGTCTGGTCAGTGGTGGAGATGGGGAAAGATACCCCTGAGAGCAGGAGATCGGATTTTTGAAACATAATGAAGATGGAGGACTGCAGGGATTCAGAATCATCATTTTAATCTAAGAAGTAAAAAATTATTGATAAGATGGAGAAATTAGAATTAGCAATGAGGTCCATCTCTGAGGGACACCATGGGAAAAACATAGTCTTTTTTTTTTCTTTTACATTCTATAAGTAGTTACATCAAGATAGAGTTCGAAGTTTCATCTTTGTATTATAAATTCATTTAGACTTCCCTAAACCATCAGTAGAGTCTGTTCCTTGTAGTTTGCCTCGCTCCCGGGGCTGGTGTAAGGAACTAGGGGCAGAAATGCAAGGGTGTGGTGTTGATCTCATGAAGATCTGCGATCCTAGGGCTATAGGCTAGGGTGGGTCAAGGTCAACAGAAATGAATTGAGGCTTGATGATGATAGCCCTTGCCTCATTAGGCAAAGAAAGAACAGACAATCGATGTTACCTGGAATTACAGGAATTTGGAGGAATGAGAAAAGGTTCTGTGAAACCATACGGTTAGAGCCAAGACTGTCTTTGGTAAGGAGTCTGAATTTCATTTTATAACTAAAAGGGCATAATTCATAGTTTCTAACCAGCTGCAAATTCTGATCTAACTTCCTTTAGAAAGCTAATTCTAGCATTAGTGCGGAGAGAGGGCAAGCCTGGAGTCATTAAAATGTAAGAGCAGGAAAAGCTGGTTTCTAAAACAAAAAAGACGTCTGATATTTTATATACTATTTTTGTAAATCTACTAAGTTGGTTATTTTTATTATTGAAATAAAAATGGGAAAATTGTCAACTTAAGTGGCACACCAGGGCTGGAAAGGGTATTTGATATGTATCTAGATTTTATTAAAGAATACCTGCTTTGTGATATTAAAACACAGAAAAATAGAAAATAACATTTAAATTTTGTGATGATGAGAAAGAAATAGTCATATACCCCATCCACTAGTCAACAACAAACTACATAGTTGGGATAATTTATAATTATGAAAAGAGATACGTTAGTTTGGCAAAAGAATTAGGCTTTGTTTCACTACTAGATGTATGTGCGTTTTATTTACCTCTATCAAATTCATCTTCTTACCAGATATTTAAGAATCTAAACACTGCAGTGATGTATTATCTGACAGTACTTCTTTTCCCAGTAATTTCTCTGGAAGAATTAAATGCTGGGTCAACAAACTTCTAGAGTATTCAGTCGATCTACTGTTATGCAAGATTATGCAATTTCTGTTCAGTGCTTCCCAGAGTCTTCCAAGCAGGTTTTCTTCCTCCTGAATATGGATTAATTTCTCTACTAGTGTCTTTCAGTGTGTAACACGAATATTTTAACTAATATTTTTATTTGGTTTAAATATCAAGAAAATTTACTTCAGAAAATGATAATTCACTTCATTTATTTTAGGAACTGTAAGCATAGAGCTTTTGATGTTTATCACTTTTTTGAGTTCTTTTGTGTTCAGATATGTTTTAACACACACACACACACACACACACACACACACACACACACACACTTATGTATTCCCTGATGACATTTAGGAAAGATTATTCCATATTGTTATAGAAGAGTTTCTCCTGCAGCTGAAGGATGCTGGTTTAAGGAAATAAAAAGAATGACCACAAATCTTTTTTTTTTCTTTTTGGAGTATCTCGTTAGGTAATATGTATGCTTCAACTGGGCAGAGTTTCCTCAGTATACCGTTTCATGAAAATAAGAAAAAACACCAACGTCAGTCTAGAAGCAATGCTATTATCCTGTGTGGTCACAGTCCTTGGAGACATCTGTGGAGCAGTTAATTGGCCAATGGATGTTTCTGTCAGGAGAAGGGGTTCAGTGATTACATATGAGTCCCACAACCCAAATGGGTGGCACTATGATCACTTTACTGGAAAACTGAAGCCCTTTTCTCCGTGTTAACCTGCTGCCTGGCTCCATCCACCATTAATTTGTTAAATCCATTGTTTACATGTGACCAACTTTAAGCATAGAAAATGTTTTTCTACTCACAAAAGACAAATATCTTTAATTCTAATTATATATCACATTTATAAATTCTGCTGAAGACTAGTTTTTTTAAATATTCAAATGCATTTCATTATTATATTTATATAATATGTTTAGTTGTATTTTAACATTAGAAACCACAATAAGTTGTGACTCTACCTACATAAATCTGGAGTTACCTTTCTAGTTGGTATCGCCTTAGAGTCCCACCTATAGGGTGTAGAAAACTGTAAAACATTTTCTGAAATGCTTTCTGAATCAGGAAAAGTGGTGCTTCATTATTCTTTTAATTTATATCAATGTAACAAATATTCTCTATTCTTTATTTATTGGCCATAGTGAAAATGCTTATTGTATCTAATTTGTGCTTTAAAATGTATTCAGTTTGTAATATCTAAATCTCAGAAACAAGCCAAATGCCAAATCAGCCAAGGAATGGCTAAACATGTTTGTTTTTTTATACAATGGAGTACTACTCAGCCATAAAGAAGGGTAAACTAGGGTCTTTTATAGCTAAATGGGTGCAACTAGCGAAATAAGTGAAATAAGTGAAATAAGTCAGACCCACATGCGTAAACTTTATATTCTCTTAGTGTGAGCAACTGAGTGCATAAATAAGATCCAAAATGTACAATAGATATTGTGAATTACAAAGAAACTGTTCAACAGAAAAGACAAACTATGATGGAGGAAAGGGGAAAGGAATAAAGGGAAAAGAAAAAATGTATATATACACAAGATAATTAAGACAGTTATATCACTAGTTTTTCTTAGTTCATTGAAAAGAAAGATTTGTGCCACTATTGTTCAGACAAGATATCATGTCTATATCTTATACTCTGAATCACTACTATGCAGACAGCAATACGAAGTGTAGTAATTATTGAAACCATCTTACTAACCTGTTTTAATTGTTTTGTTTTCTCTTTTAAAAATGTGCTTAATGGGTAGCTACATAAAATATTTGACCCTCTGGATATAGGATAATTGTATGTGTGCAATAATTAAACTTTAATAACTTATACTTCATAACAATAGGTGAAACAGGAGAGAATCTGAATCTTATCAGTCATATATATTATTCTCCAAAACATTGTTTTAGATTTCCTTTTCAAGGAGAATTTGGCCTATGTACTATGGACTATAGTGGCACTTGAAGAGGAGTTCTCATGACCTGCACCATCAATATCGCCTAACATGTGTTACAAACTCAAGTTCAGGGCTCAACTCAATCTGTGAATCATAATCCAGAAGTGGAACTCAGAAATTCATGTTTTAACGAGCCCTCCTTGTGATTCTGATGTTCCAGATTAAAGTCTGACGATTGTATTAGACCGATGATGGCGAACCACCTCATGCAAGGTGGTTGTTGAGTTATTGTTTCTCATCTGCCCAGAATGTCATTTATGTCCATTTTTTGATAAAATTTCTCTTTTTTCTTTCCCTTTTCCCTTTCCCTCTCTGTTCATCCTTCTCTTCCCTCTCCTTTTTCTCTTGCACAAGTTCCATTTATTTGTGTCTTTATTCTTTAATCTCTCCCAGATAACAGCTTCATTAATGCATTGCTCCATGTGGAGAATCTATTAACTTTTAAGATTAAAAACTTCATTTGCTAAAATTTCCCCATATGTTCAAACTCATAAAATAGTTGTCTGATTGCTATAGCAAACAAAAAACATTTTACTCAGTTTGGCATAACTTTAGAAATACTTTTGTGGTCTTGAATTAACACAGATTTTTGAATATTCTGTATGAAGATCTAAAAGCTTTAAATATGCTTTAGTAAGACACTGTGACTGCTGGAGGTCTTAAAATAAAGCATATTTATTTTTAAAGGCAGCAAGAGGAATAAGAGCATTGCTACTATTATTAAAATCATGTATGTCAATAGTCACATGCATTATCTTATTTAATCCTCATAATAATCCTGTGAGTAGGATTTGCTATTGTTCCTGTTCTAGTCGTAAATCTGTTGAAATACACACTACAAAAAAGAATTTAAAAAACTCAAAATTAAAATTTATATTATTGCTACTATTAAATTAATTTTTATCACATCAAATTATAAGTAAGTTAGATGAACCTAAAGGATTTTAGTGAAGTAAAATATGTTAAAGAATATCTGTGTTTAATTGTCAAACAATTCCCTTGTAATCTGGTATTCTTTTTTTTTTTTTTACAATGAGATTTCTTGAAAAGGAGCTTTTATTTTAAAACATTTAACAATGCTTATTTTCTTCCTATTTAAATAATTACTTGGCATGATTATTTATGCCCCAAAACACTGTAACAATGGAGTTCTGAATTGGGGCATCTTTTATGTTAGAGAGTTTGTAGAGAATTCATAAATGTTCTTCTTTTTCAGTGCATTCTAGTCCAAGTCATCATTTTCTAAATGTTGAAAGGCTATGAATTTATGGCTTCAGAGAATAGTACTGTACTGAAAGTACAATGAAGAATAAGAAAGTGGAGTCTATTCTCTTGAAAATTAATTCACTTGGATTCCATTAAAGCTAATCAGAATTTAAGACTAATGTGAGAGCAACCTGCCTACTTTATGAGCTACATTTTTAGAACCAAACTTACAAAGAACCTTATTTACTTTTGCCATGAAGTAGCAAGTATTCAAAAAAGCAGTGTAAGGAAAATTGGAAGCACTTGTTTTTTTCACTTTCAAAAAGGTAAATAAATGGAATGTTCACCAAAGAACATTTTAGCAAGATCAATTTAATGGAAATTTGTAGATCCTATATCAAATACTGAGTTGTTTTCTTTTGGAATTTAAAGATTGAAGTACTTTAAGCACAAATTAAGAAATCCAACTTCCTACAGTCATAGAAGAGGGAGGAAACCCTAAGATATGATACTGTCTTTTATAGAAATTCTAATTTTGTGCATTTTCATAGCATTCTATTGACAACAACATAATGATTCCACAATGGATAGGTTCCTGCAATTTTAGACTGATGAAACATTGCCTTTCTTGGAGGACAGATATACATAATTTTGTTTGGAAAAAATATAATGCGTTACATTCAGAGGAATACTTTTTATTGGAAATGTAGCATGGGGTAAGGTATGTGTGAGGTTAACGGACAGTCACATTTTTAATATTTGCCTGCTCAGTTTCTTCCCATCCTGGTTTGGGGCCATTCACTGGGGAAAAGCAGAAGGCTCTCTACCCATATGGCAGCCAGAGGGGCCATGCATGTTCTTCTTAGGCTTTCTGGCAACTAACAGGTGGACATGCATCTACTATTTGGCTGGTTGCTTGTTTTTCTCTCAGACATGATGCTACTGGGCATAGCAGGGTGACAGTTGTGTCCTAACTCTTGTCTCCTTGGGGCTGCCTTGGCTTTTGTTCATTTTCTAAACTAAGTCTTTGAAAATCCTGTGGAGTTGACATTATCTATATTTCTTTGTTGCTTATGGTGACCAGCATCAGTTTTTGTTTTTTGCTTGCAATGAAGACTTCTTATTTTGAAAACTATTTGCATATATTTCTTAAGGGTCTACCATAGTTTTAGTAATGTGCAGATGTTGCAGTTTTATTTACTAAGGAAAATAATGGCTTATGCCTCCAAAAATTTACAAGCTCCAGCAGGAGGTGAATCAGTATGGAAAGTGTTACATACATAGTAATAAAATAATCTAGATTAATATGCATATTAAGAAACCAAAAGAATATATAACATTTTGAAGCATTTTGATAAAGTACTAGGGAATTTTTCACATATAGTAACATTATTCTTCATGGAGAAATTTGCAAAATATTTCTATGTGTATATGTGCATGTGAATGTTTTTTAAAAAAACTTAAACATGATTTTTGCAAAGCCACCCAATCCAGAAACTTTTACTCATTTATTTTTAGAATAGAAACTGCTATCCTCAGAGAACAAATATAATTTGAAAAGAAATTTTAAGATTAGGATTCAAGGGCCAGGGATTTAGCTCAGCAGCACAAGTGCCCAGGCTGGCAAGTATGAGGTCAAGAGTTCAAATCCCGGTACAAAAAAAGAAAAAAAGAAAAAGATCAGGATTCAAAGGGTGACTTTTCCAATAAAAAAAAATCCATCTACATATTTTCCTGCCCTTTCATACTCTCAAACAATGTCTCATTTAAAATACTAACAAAATTTTTTGAAGGCATTAAGTACTGGAAAATTAATTTTCCAAATATGCTAATGAGTAAGCCCAAAAAACCCATCTGCATAATCTCTGTGCCTGCTAGCTGAGGCATGGCCTCCTATTGAATACACAGAAAGGTGTATTTAAAATGTTTTCTTCTCTTATGAACTCTGAATTTATCCTAGGTAGGTCCTGTGTATGTAAAAGGTGAACAATTGTTTTTTTCTTAAATATTCATGTGAAGTAGATGGCTTAGCCTCCAACTCTGAATCCAAGTTCAATAGGAAAACCTGGTTACATGTTTACAAATGTAAAGATTTCTGGCATCAAACCTTTCAAAAGAATAACTATTTCACAGTCTTTCAGGGCACTGAGTAAGAATAACAATGGAACTCTTTGAATTTGTTAATATTTCATCTGTAACTAACTCTGAAAATATAGTGTGGTATTAGCTAGTACAACATAGCCCATCTTATTTTTTATTTCATAGGAATAAAATAAAACATCTTTTCTTCAAAAATGTTTTCTAGAAAAAGATGTGCTGAGCATAGAAGATATTTTTAAAGACAATGTTTTATAATGCAAAAAAAATAAAAATATAAAACTCAACCTTTAAACTACAGGCTACAATCACCTGAAATTAATCCCTGCAGTACATGTTTGTATTCTACCCCCAGAGAAAGACCAGGTCACTGTCTTTCCAAGTGGGGTTTTGGAATAAGAGGTGGCATTTTTTAGACAATATTCCTGCATTCATTAGAGCGGCCTTGATGCAGCGAAGGTTGGTGATCAGAAGTGTACTAGAGCATGCTGAAATACTAGCTATTTGGGTAGCCAAGGGAGTTTTGTCAAGTTCGAAATGCAGAGTCTCCCCGTCTTTGGTATAGATGATGAATGACTGTGTATTATCTAGTAATATCACAGTCTTTGCATGTGATAAAATCTGGGATTCTCCACTTTCATCCCTCACCTTGCCGAGATTGAGTATTTTTAAAATCGACTCCAGCTTTCCAGCTGTAAATGTTGCAGTGGTTCATCCTGGTTTATCTCCTTCCTCCAATTGTATTGCGATAGTAGCAAAGGAATGCTGAAAACCATCAACTCCCACAGAAAAAGAAAAGATTTCTGAGTGCAGCATGGATTCCAGTTTCATTGGGATGGGGCAAGTACCTGAGGAACTATAGTTAATTAAGGAACCCTCAGGACTTCAGCGCTTGGGGATTTCAAACACTCTTGGTAGGGATCTGACTGACCACTGATCTGACTCTTGCTCCACAATGTGTGCTCCTCCAGGATCCTGTGTGAGACACTCGGTCTCTGGAGCTTGTTCAGGCTGATTCTGGCTTCACTGTCAGTTCCATCTTCCTTTCCAAGATGTCCATATATTTCAATGGTCAATATGATTAAAAAATAGCACCATGTGGAAATACTTTAAACAGAAATAAAGATATTGCTGCCTAATCTGATTTTAAGTTTTGAGAAATTGTGTAGTACGTGAGTGACACACACTTCTCTTTATTAATTATAAATATTTAAACATGACTTTTAAAATTCATTTATATATACCATTTACTCAAATCACTACTAAGTTGTTGTATGTTTCATTCTGTGGTCTCAGCTACTTAGAAAGGATTGTTTGGTATTTCTTTTGCCTAGGGGCACAGCGAAAGTAATCACAGAGACCCCAATGGAGTTGTGAACTGAGAAAGTTTGGGACTTTCAGGTCTAAGCCAATTAAGGCGATGTCATTCTTTTGTGTAATACCCTCACTACCACAGCCTGCCTTGGAGTTGGGAGCGCCCTAGGATCCAGTATTGGTAAATGACATGCAGGAGAAATTGTGCTGGCTAACTTCTTAGAAAGTTATTTTCTTCCTAATAAGAACAGTCCGTAGGAGATGAAAGGATTTGGCCACCCTGGCCAGCCCCTGCTTCCTGCTTTTGAAGGTGGTCTTGTTGCCTGGAGTAGAGTCAGCCATCAGGCAATGCGATTTGACAACTGTAAGAATAAAAGGCAAACTACTGCAGACAGCGGGGAAGAGCAGCAACCATCTACCTCCAAAATTCTCATTAGATGAAAATAGAGCTTCTGCTTGCTTAAATCACTGCTGGTGGCTTTCCTATCGCTCATCTCTGAAAATCTAATTGATGTAATGACAAAGTAATCACTGATAATTCTTGATGTAACCAAAAGCACAAACTAGGAACTTTATATGTGCATTTTGAGACACACAGGGAAATGTTATAGATACACAAAATCAGGGTCTATAAGAGACAAAAGCCAGTAGAAAATGTACAAATTGATACATCATTTAAAAATTGTGTAGGTAAATTCCAAGGGAAAGATTGAGGGTGGCAGCCACAGTAACAAGAAAACAACAAAACAGTAACGACAAAACAACAAAAACAACAAAATGGGAATAATAATAAAAACTAATAATTATTTTTGTACTTGCAATGGCAGTTCAGGCACCGAGGACTTTATTTTACTTTTTAAAAAATTTTTTTATCGATACCAGGGATCGAACTCATGACCACCTGCTTGTAAGGTAGATGCTTATGCCACTGAGCTAAATCCCCAGCCCCTTTATTTTATACGTATCTGCTCAGTTGGTTTTCACAACAACCCTAAGAAATAGGGTTATCATCTTTAATAGGGTCTTCATCTTTACAAGATGAAGAAAGCGGCAGAAATATATTAATCAACATGATGTTGGCCACACAGTTAATAAATAGAGGAGATGAATGAAGCAGGATAAAGGTTTTATAAACTTTCTGGTGAAATTTAACATTTTTAGTCAGCTTCTTTTCGATGCAATGGTTATAAACATAATTTAAAAGATTCTATTTGTTATAGATTTATTCACCTTAAAAAAGTACAGTATCCCTGATTTACTATCTGTAGAGAGTTATAATATGATATTCTTAGACTTAACACTGGGAATGTTGGATCTGGAAAGACTACACCATGCTTAGAGAGTGATGCAGGACCACATTTTGGAAGTGGATCTTTTATCGGCCACAGCTCCTTGTAGAAAACTCTAGTCAGTGATGACGGGGGTCTTAAAAGTCATGATGGGGCTTTTAGCAAATCTTGACTTCACACATGACCTAGGTAATTTTTCTATTTAATTGAGCATGACATATCCAAATTGTCTGACTTAATTTTCGATTAAAGTTAGATCATATAAAACTTAGAACAACGTGAACTAAATTAACTTCATTTTAACTTTTACCCCAGAGAAATCAATATTATTTCCTTTAAGATAATTTCTCAACATTTTCTTCAAAAGAAATCAAGAACTTGTATACTTACAACGATAAATTTTTATTTATGCTGTAGAAACTGGGATCTGGATGAAACTTTAAGGATTGCTAATTTTGATTTAGATTAGGACTGAAAACATCTTTACAAACTCTCAGAGTGTTAATATATGTTTATTAATAAATTAATTTGACAAGGAAATTAAACCTCTGATGTGACCTGCAAACTATCAATTTATATATGAGGGACTCTCACTTCTATTGGAACTGCCTTAAGAATCCATACTGTTAATTAATAAACTTGAAATAATAAACAGATGTTGAATTTATATAAAGATAATTTACATGAAAGGCAACATGGATTTTTCTTAGACTCTTTCAATTTGCAGTTTACACAATTCCTAGTGGCTACCACAAATAGCCACACAACAAGATTATAGTCAAGTAAGTCTTGGGGAGATGGGGAAGAAGCATCAGAAATAGATTTTCACTTTATTGTTGATGTGGGGAATAAAATAAATAGTTTAATTCTGCTTTTATGGGAATCTCGGTCTCAGTAATTTGTTTTACCTGTGACAACAAAGATTTGGAAGTTCTGTTCACCAGGTCATCTCTTGCAACCAGCAGTATCTTCTAAATTTAGCAACTCATTTTACTCATATTTGCTGTGTGAAGTGCTGCATAAATCATGGTAGGCTTTTAAAATATAAAATATTTTTTAAATGATGAAGCCATCATGTCACAACTTTCATTCTTGAATACGTCTTTGGCTATTTCTGATTATATGCAATGTGATTATTTGCTTTACATTCAACTAATCCAAGAGAAGGCAGTGGAAGGAAAAAAATGAATTTTAAATGTCCTATATTCTATGAAAACTAAATAAATACTTCCAAAATAGATATTAATGCACAGGAAAGAGTGGTCTATTATTGATTTTTATAGGGATATAGAATCACCAACTCTGATGGTTGAGAATGAAAATTTAGAAAGAGAAGGAAAGACAAAATTTGGATAGAAGAATGATTTATTCATATTTATTTTTTCAATCAGTTGAAGTTTTCTTGTCAAATGTACTCTGATGTTGTTTCACTACTACAATTCAAATTTTTTGTGAATGGTTTAATTTACAATAATTATGTTTATCTTCCTCCCAGAAATAGCTCTTTTTGATGATAGGTATTGAACATGAATGATGACTGTAGAGTCAGTATGTGCAAAATGAAGTTAGCTGGCTGCTTTATGAGTTCACCTTTAATTAGCACAGTTTGCTATAACTTTATAAAATATGAGGTAAGAAACTTTGTATTTAAGCTGAGGTGGAGAGCAACCTTCCAGGCATAGATGTAGATCATTTGAGAAGAACTCACTCTAAGCTTAATGAAGCAAGGCTGTCCTCATGAGTGGTCACTTATGTACTTCAGGGTTTTTTACAGTTTAGAGAATATTAAGCATAGTTTACACACACACACACACACACACACACACACACATGCACACACATACATGGAAAATTTTTCTTAAATGCATGATTTAAAAACAAAGTGGATCATAATTAGTATTTTGAGACATTATATTTTCAGTAGTGTGAACATTTAACACCTCATAATCCCTTCTTTAGTGTTAAGGTATGAAGTGTCTCTATCTCAAGCTGATATTAAAAGTTTGACTGTGTTACATTTGTTCTTCTGAGACAGTGAAGGGCAAGCATACTCACCCAAGGTGACATCACATCAACTGCTGTTTTAACCCCCAGAGTCAAGGTGAATGACTCGTTAATGCTCCAAGTCAGTGTCTAAAACCATCCATTCATTATCCCTCAAGTTTAATTCAGGACTCAGAGTCCAATTTATCATGGGTCAGGGGATAAAAAGAAGGAAAGAAGAGATGAGGGGAAAAGAAAAGAGAGGAAAGGAAACCATAAAAGAAACAAGGAAGAAAGAAAGGAAGAAATGATGGATGAATATTATGGGCCCAAGATGTGTCAGGAAATTTAGATTTTGCTGAAGGGGTTCTCAAAAGTATAAAATAGTACATCACTGAATTTTCTTTAAAAAGAAATAAACCTAAATAATATTACTACCTTAGTTTTATACATAACATTTAACAATAATTATGCTATTGCATTGTGACTGTGTCTTAAATATATCTTCTGTTTTCCATGCATTTAAGATAAATGTCTTACATCCACCCACTTTGTATTTCATGAACTCAGTGGAGTATAATAATTATGCAACTAAATTTACAAAAATATAAGAAAAAAGTCAGAGTATTTGTAAACCAGGACAACATTTTAGTCTATCCTCTCTGTCCTCTACAGCTCCCTCTTCTATTTCCTGTCTGCCTAAGAAGGAATGAGAAGTGTGTTTAGTATATACCTGTCAAAATGTTGCGTGTTGCCAGCAATATTTGCTCACTTCATATCCATAACAACTGCATGCTATAGGAATTTTACAGATGGAGAAAGCATGGTTTATGGGAGGATTTTAGCAATGAAGCTGAATATAGGATCCTTATATGAAAGTGAATAGTTTCTCTACATACCATACACACATCCATGAAAGTGCTTATATGTATATTTTAAACATAAAATTAACAATTAAAATCATGATGGGTCTAGCAACAAGTAACAAAAGTTTTGTGAGCTTTGTACATGGATTTTGAAAAAAAAATTACTGAAATACTTTAACTAAAACTTAAATACGTGGAGATATATCCTATGCTGGTGAGGGAAACATACTGTCTGAATATGCTCGAGACTTCTCTAATAAAAACCTGATAGAGTTTTCCATGAAACTTGACAAGATGGTTCTAAGATTTACATGGAAGTTCAATGGTCATAAAAGGGGGTGAACAATAAGGGGAAACTCATCTGATTTAAATATTAAATTTATTAATATAGTGTGCCACTAGGGGTAGGGCTGTATAAATTCACCAACAGAATAGCATATTTCAGAGGTGGTTCCCGTAAAATTATGGATAAAAATATGAATTAGCACTAAGGAAGCATATGCATTCAATAAGCAACCATTGAAAGAAAAACTGAAACTCAGTATTCATCAGAGCCATGCAGGAAGACCTCCTATGGTGCACCTCCTGAACTGATATGAAGCAAGAAGAGGGGATATGCAGTGTTTTAGAAGCTGTAGATTCTTGGAATTTATTATTTGTTACTGTCCGCAATTTAAATTGGCATATCCATGTTCAAAATTAGTTTCACATTAGCTTATAAACTGGAACATTTACACACTCTTCAGTTCCATCCCGTCATTCATTTAGCCAAAAATTTACACCTTTCATTAAGAGATACAAAAAGACAACTCATATGAATCACATTTGTAATTTTAAAAAATACGATGATTTTTAGATTAGCTTAAAAACTTTTCATTTTCATTATCCGAATATATTAGAAAAAATATCCATATAATAGATGACAATGAAAAGGGAATGAACTACATTGCCAAGGACAAAGGCGTGACATCTTGTTGAGTGAAAAATACGAAGACCCAGACTCGATGAAATGTGGCTTGTTTTATAACTTCCAAAACAACCTAAAAAGGGAAGATGAGCAATCTTTACATGTGTGTGTTTTAAAAAATTAAGAGGTTGACTAAAAATGAAATTAAAAAGTCCTGTATAACCTTGCGATGGTAGGAAATTGTGAACCAAAGATTATGACTAACTTCTTCCCATGTACCTGATGGAAAAGAAATGAAAAATCAGAGAAATAATGTGTCCAATGTCACACAAACACAAAAGTTCAAAGTCTGAAGTCCATCAGTGAGGTTTACATTCTATATTTCTGCACCATATCAATGTGTCTCAAAGAACAGGAGCAGAGAAAAAGGTAGTTCTTCCAGATCGCTTGTCACTCATATTCTGAAGTTACAGAAGATACTGATGTCTGGCGACAGCATTGTGTCAGGTCTATAAGCATTTTTACATAATAACAGTTTATATCCCTCAATATTTTAAAGTTTCCACTTGAAAATAATGCAATAAGTAAATAGATACTTCAACAGGCAGAGAAAAGTGCTGACATTTTAAATGGAAAAAAACCCCGAAATCAACTTTATAATGCATTCTCCCATGCACTCTGACTCAAACATCTTTTAAAGCTTTTTCATAACATTTTACCTTATCACTGCTGAAAGGAACATTTGAGATCATCTATTTGAATCTTCTTATTTTACAGATAAAGTTCCCAAGGTTACAGCGCTCATAGCCAACCCTGGGCTCAAGGTCACCTCTCTCGGTGTCTAAATCCCACGGTGGTTTCTAGCTCTGATCCAGTGACTTGTGGGATTTCCATCATTCTGGGCAGAATAATGCTTTTAGAAGCAATTTGAGAAAGAGAAAGCGAATGCCAAATATTCTAGTGTATTCCTCACGTGGGAGATAGCTCTACCACAAATTTATTATGCTCCTGCAAAGTGCGATCTCGGTGGAATTTACCAGCTGCTTCCCATGGAGCCAATCCCCTTGGTGCTTCAGGTAAATGTTCTTAAAAGTTAGGTGGGAGAGGGAAATAAACTAGTGACCATTTAAAGTATGAAAGGGATAAAATTGGCTTGGTAACATGGGAAATATATTTAGTGCTTGCTTATCCTTAGATGGGGAAAGATTTACAATGCTTTGCTGGTATATTCAAAAAGAGACACACTTTTCAATAAACTCAGATGAATTCTAACTAACCTCTTGCCCCAAATGTCTTAATCCTATTAATAAATAATAAGCTCTTTAAACACTATCCAGTCCAAGGAGAACTGTCTTTCAAATTTACATTTTACATTTGGCTTTAAACAAAGCAAAATACAACAAAATGCTATCTTTCTCTCCCTAGAAAGTCCTTTTCCTGCCCAAGCAGTTGCTTATTAAATTCCTAAAAAATAAATTGAGGTTTATACTTAACTTCTTATTCCCCAACTTGTTATGTTCCTTTCTTAGGATTAGTGTGATTCTACCTCATTTTTGCCTTATCACAGAACTCATAGTGGAAGGTGGTGGAGAGTTACTTGAATACCTGCTCACCATTGCTACTACTGTGACCCCCATGAAAGCATGTGCTGTCTTAACTGACCATACTGGTCATTTGCCATTTTTTCTCTGAGGGGTGCACCCTTGCCCTCAGGACTCTGCTCTATTATGAGCCTAGAAAGCTATAAATATATTTTGCAAACTCCTATAACCTGTTCTTGTTTGGTTCAATTAATGGGAGAAGAAAGAAAGAAAGAAGAAGCTACTTCTTTCCTGGACTTTCTGGCAGGAGCAGCAAGGAGGTATGGTGGTAGGACTCAGAGTAGTAGAGACCAGTGTAGGTATGGTTCTGGGCATCTGCTCCTGCAGACTGGCTGTGACTGTGGATCCCTTGAGCACAGTGCTGTGTGTTCCAGGTCACTTGATCAAATACTGTGCTTCTTCAAACCAATGGTGGTCTTGTTTGCCTGCAGCTATCAGCTTTGTACCATCTTACCTTCTGCTCTCATGGTCCTTTCAATATGTTGTGGAAGACTACTTGGACAGTTCTTGAATACAGAACAATTACCTCTTTTTTAGGTAAACCTGGTCCCATCTCTGTGTACTGATATGAGCAGAGCTGGCTAAGCTATTTCCTTCTCCCTTTAGTTGGCTCTAAGCAATGTAAATAGGGCTAGCTAAGGTACTAATGTGTAGCCTTTGAAGCCAGCTGACAGTTTCCTCTTTCCTTACCTTGTGTCTCTGTAAATGGTTGAGCCCAGTGGGACAGCAGAGCCACATAGCTCCAGGAATGTCAACTGGGTTCCAGCCTCAAGATGACAGGCTATGAGTTCCCATGGCACAAAGGTTTACATATCAGAAACTGAAGCAACAGTCTTCTAAACATTTAGATGCCACCCCAGTTGAGTTATGCAGATTAGTCTTTCTGCATACCCTTCTCCCTGCTTAGTACAGAGGTGCTTTCTGTCCTCCTAGCTAAGCCTAGCTCACAGACTCAAGTAATAACTGCCATTCTCACTGTCACTCATCCTTGAGTCACTCCCTTCTTCACAAATTAATAAATTCTGGATGAGGACTTGGGTAGTGGCCTTTGTTCTGTAAATCCTCACCTAGACCAGACTTGGGACCTCTTGACTGCCTGTAACTATAAATATGTCTTTATGTCTTTATTCTTGTTGTGGATTGCATTGGAAGTAGTAGATTATAATTATCACACTGGGATTCCCAATAACATTTTCATAAGATTACAAATATATATATATATATTTTTTTTGGTACTAGGGATCGAACTCATGACTGCCTTCTCACTGGATGGGCAGGTCATTCCTTAGCCTTTTTTTTTTTTGGTGCTGCAATGGAACCCAGAGCTAAGCACAGCCTTTACCCCTGAGCTCTAGTCCCAGCCTCCAAAGTTAGTTCAACATTGAGAATATGATATTGTCAAAATTATATTTAAATGTAAATTTATCTGGAGTCTAAAAAGATAATGATTTTAATATAAAAATCAAAGAAAATTTTTGGAAAAATTGATGCAGACTACAAATAATTTTAAAAATTTATCTTTTGTATTTGTATTTTTAAAGTCAGACAGTTGCAGCATCTGTATTCTGCTGGTATAATATTTTTCTGCACAAGAAAGCAAAACAAAAAGAAGACTCAGTATGAGATAGATTGTTTCACAGCTACAAATTCTTCCCATCTCACAAGAAACGTGTTTGCAGTGTGACACTGTCACTCTTTCTTTACTGAAGTGGCATCTATTTCTCCACCTGCTTAAGCCTGGGTTGGACTTGGGGCTTATGTTGCTAAATGGTGAGAGTGACATGGTGTGACCCTTAGATTAGGTCTAAAGGAACTTGCATTTTAAACCCCATCCTCTTTGATCTCTGCCCTAAGACCTCCATGTAAAGAAGACAGTGTACTGAAGCAGAGAACTCAGCACTCCATCTGGCATCCAGTGACCAGACAGGCAAGAGACCCAATCTTAGGTTTCTAGCCAATTAGGGATCAGAAATAATAAGTCATTGTTATCTTCAGCTACTAAATTTTCAGAGTAGTTTTTATACTGTAGATTTGAGCTGAAACATGATACCTGTCTCAAGGTTATTTAATAACTAGTAAAAAATTGTAATTTTGAGACAGGGCTTTGCTGTATATAGTTCAGGCTGGTCTTGAAGTCACCATGTAGCCCAGGCTGGCCTCACACTCACAGGGATCCTCCTGCCTCAGCTTCCCTAGTGCTGGGATTACAGGTGTGTGCCACCACATTCAGCCTTGTAACATTTTCATAATTATCAATGTCATTTTTATGTTCCTTATAAAAAATAAAAAGTGGCTAATCCAAAATATGCCAATAAAAATAATTTTATAATCTATTTTATATATTTTTTGGACAATATTTTATGAATGAACACATCTTTGTCATTGTCACAAATGTTTCTTTCTAAAAGTCAAGGTGGGACAGCAAGCTTCTGGAAGTTTTTTTTTAAATTGAACTTAGATATGGATTCATATCTGCCAGAAAGAAATAGCTTATGTAATAGGCCAATGATTTTGACAATATATGATGCATTGAGATATTTACAAGAAAATCCATGAATTTATTATTTTTCCTTCATATGTTTAGTAGAATAAATAAGATCATTGGTTAAAGTACAAATTATTCAAGAATGTATAGTTTCACAGTTTATATATACATCTGTTTGATGAAGATTTGATGGCAGTGGAATTTTCTTGAAATGAGTCAAGTAAAAAGAACATAGCTATAAAACTCAACACCCAAAGTCTGATATATTTTAAATATCGCCAGTATTGAAATGTAACTATGTATAAAACTATACATTTATGCATTTATTTAGCTTTAATAAATGTATAATAGTTTATGTTTTGAAGTTGTGAGAAATAATAAATTAAGAATGTACAATCACATAAAACAGAATAATAATCTTAATCTGACAGTGGATCTGCATTCAGTGGAATTTAAATGGAGTTTCCCATGCAAGAAATTTTGACTTTCTTAATTTAACCTGGCATTCAGTGAGGTAAAAGGATTTTGCAAGAATTTAAACTGAAAATGTTTCACATCATTTTGTGAGTAGTTTTTCCAACAAAGAGAGCATGAATTTGATGGACTTCAATAATTTAACTTTTTAGGTGCAAAAATTACTCAGGGGTAGCATTATTAAAAAATATGACAGACATAGGAATTCAGAGGATCCAGATCTAACATTCTGCCACATGGTTGTAGAAAATATCACACTTAGGACATATGTTCTAAAATATAAGACTGAATATATTAAACATGAGTTTAGGTCTAAACACTTAGTGAGACCAAATATAATTATTAGTATACTTGACAGTTTTGAAAAGTTTCTTGGTTTATTTTTGTATTTATAATATTGGAACCCATTAATCAAATTCTCCCTATATTGGGCCTGGGGATTTAGCTCAGAGGCATAAGCGCCTGCCTTGCAAGCACGCGGTCATGAGTTCGATCTCTGGTACCGATAAAAAAAAATTCTCCTTATATTATAGGAAGTAAAGAGGAGGTACTATAAAACCATATACCCAAGGTCTGACATAACTTCAATATTGCCATAACTATACTAAAACTATACATAAAATTATACATATACATGGGTTACTTAGCATAAATTATTCTCATATAGTATTCATAGCCAGTCTAGGAGGGAGATGTGAATACCAAGGTTTAGAAAGAGGTTTGATGACTTCTCATGGCTGAAAGGAGCTGAAATTCAAAGTTGATACTCTTAGCCTTGTTTCCTTCACCATTTCATTGAACTTGGCTGTTGTATTTTCTAAATTTTATTTTAAATCATTTTTGTTCCATTTTTAAGACCCTATTTTGTTAGCATTTTGTTTTATCTTGGATGTGTTTATTTTTTACATACAAGACATTTCATTTTAAAACTGGAGGCAGAATATGAGTACTAATTTGTTTTTAAAATTTATTTAAATTGAGAAATAAAAATAGTATAAATTTTATCAAGGACAACATGATGATTTGAAGTATGCACACACTTCGGAAGGGCTAAATGGAGTTAATTAGCATAAACATTGCCTTGCGTACTTTTTGTGGTGAGAATACTTAAAATCAACCCTCAGTAACTTTTGAGAATCTAATACATTATTATTAATTACAGTCACAAGAGTATGTAATTGATATCTTAAATTTATTCCTCCCCATCTAGCAGAAAGTTTGGATCCTTTGACCAACATTTTTCCAACTTCCATCTCTCTAGCTTCTGTTAACTCCATTCTACTTTCTGCTTCTAGTTCAGTTGTTTTACGTTTTCCATAAAAGTGAGACCATGTGATATTTGACTTTCTGTGCTTGTCTCATTTATCTTAACATGATTTCAGGTTCATTCATGTTGCCATAAATGACAGAATTTCCTTGCTTTTACAGGCTGAATAGTATTCCATTGTGTGTACATACTACATATTTTTAATCCTTTCATCTGTTAACAGATACTAGGTTGACTCCATACTTTGACTATTGTAATTATGTTGCAAAGAACAGAGGATTGTGCACATTAATTTGTATTAGAAAACTACTCATTGTATACCTTTGGGAAGTCAACCTGCCTATAATCTTTCACTTACTTCAAGCCCTGGTAGGAGTAGTCAGCTTCCACTGATAGCATATTACCTGGGAGTGTTCTAGGGGATTTATTTCAGTCAGCTGAGTTCACTCTTTTTTTTTAAATTAATTACTTTGTTGGTATATTTTAGATATACATAATGGCAGAAATTATCACATGGAATTTGTAGGCTTACGTGCTAGACCTTGAATCTTCTTTATTCCATTTCCTCCCCTCCTTTCACCCTACTTCTGCTTTACTTACAAAAGCTTTCTTTCCATTTTTCTTTCTCTTTCTTTCTTTTCCCTTTCTCCCTCTTCCTCCAGTTCCCCTTCCCAGTTGAACATTTTATTCTTATTTCACAATGTCTAATATATCATTTGGTCCCTATTTACATTTTCCATTTCTCACACCAAAGAAACCATGAGACAGTTGAACATGTGTGTCCGATTTATTTCACTTAAGAGTATGGTCTCAAGGTGCCCCCATTTACCTAGAAATGTCCCAAGGTTATCCTTCTTTATGGTAGAGGAGTACTTCATTGTATATATAAAAAACACATCTTCTTTATCCATTCATCCATCTTCTTTATCCATTCATCCATTGATTTATGGGCATTTTGGTTGTTGCCAAGATTTAGCTACTGGAAACTGTGCTACTCTAAACATGAATGTGCGTTTATAACTGTGGTATGATGCTTTTAACTCTTTCAGGAAGATACCAAGAAGGGGAATATCTGGATCAAATGGAATCTCTAATTTTAGTTTTTCAGGAAGTCTCTACACTGATTGTACCAGTCTATACTGGTTGTACCAGTCCATACTCCCAGCAACAGTAGAGAGAAAAGGGTTCCTTTCCCCCCACAGCTCTACCAGCATTTGTTGTTGGTTAATTTCTTGATAATAGCCATTCTTTCTGGAGTGAGATGGAGTAACTGAGTTCACTCTTTATTCCTAAAGAGCAAAGAGAAATTTTTCCTCTATTGAGACTTTCTAATCTGAAATTTTAATGCTTATAATTTCAGTAAAATTGGAGGAAAATTGCTGCTAAATGCTTTTCACAGAAAAATTAGATACCAAAACACTTATGTATCTGAAACACTTTGCTCAGCTTTTCAAACATCTAATGTCACACATTATGCTCTGATGGAAATGTTCTATATCTGTCTTATTCAATATAGTAGTGATTAGGCACATGTGCTATTGAGCTTCTGAAATGGGAATAGTGGGATTGAGAAATGGACTCTATTTTTGATACAGCTAATGGCTGCCATATTGAATAGTAGATCAAAACGAAATGATTTCATGCATTCATCTGCCTTATTGGACTGACTTCCCAGTCATTCTCAGATAGCACGTAGAAAGTGAGCTGTTCTCTTTAAGAAAGCCCAGAAACCCTGTAAGTGCTGTCTTCCTTTGCTTGTGGCTGTAAAGATGGAACTATTACTGTTTCTGCCAAAGTAATGACCAGTTTTACTTGCAGGAGATTAACCTCAGCCATCCTTGGTCTTCTAAATCAAGAATGATAATGGAAAAAAATCTATCAGTGGATATTGGTGTTTTGATGGCTTGTGTTATTAGAGATGAGAGCATTCACACAAAACCTATTTAAAACAAACATTTATGTAAAATTTTTAGTAAAGAGATTTTTAAAATACTGTTTTCTCATTTTCTAGCTGTGTAGCCTCTCACAGATGTTCAAAGATGTAGTGTACAAAGATGACTCTTCACCTAACAATTTGTTCACTCGTGGATAATAGAGTTGTGTGGCACCATCATTCTTTATATCTCTACCAATATGGAAGAATAGGAAACATATTTAGCCTTTCAACTGAAATAAAATAAACAGTAATAATAATATTTTAAAAATGGCTTAGATATGAGGTGACAAAGGACAATGTTCTCTGAAAAGTGAGAAGTAAACAAGGTGATCATGGTTGCCTTGGTTTCCAGGCTATGGTGTAGGAGGAGAAACTCAGCTGGAATCTGGTGGATTCTCTTAGTTGATAAATTGCAACTATGAGTTTGAGAACATGAAGGCAGTTATAATTCACAGGAGAGAACACAAGAGAGGAGAGAATTACACACACACACACAGAGAGAGAGAGAGAGAGAGAGAGAGAGAGAGAGAGAGAGAGAGAGAGAGAGATAGAACCTGGACATCCGTGAAGGCTTCTTCTTTGGTATTCAGGAGAATCTTAATCAGTACATGTGTATAAAGAAACTGAGACTAGCCTTAGATATTGAAAACTATTATATGGAAGAAGTTTGTCCCTTTCACAGGGATGGGGACAGTATTAATTTTTATCCACTAGACAAGAGAAATAATTCACTGAGTATTAGCTGGACCATCCAGCAAAGTCTTGCCTCAGTAATGGGAAATAATTATCCTCAGACTAAGGTTGACTCCAGAGCCACCTTGACAAAATCGTAACAGTTAGGTCCAAATGGATTAATCATTGTGCAGTACTGTAACTGTAATCACACCCCAAAGAAAAGCTCAGAATTTGTAAATATACAAAAATATACAACAAATAATAACAGTAAAATTTGCACAATGTCTTTCATTCAAAGATTACTAGACATAAAAAGAAGTAGGAAAGACAATTCATAGTGAAAAAAATAGTAAGAATATATTATTATTATTGTACAAAATTTGGTAATATTGGCTTATAAGCTGATTATAACATAAATGAGTCTATCTTACTGAAAAAATAAACAAATGGAGGGAAATACATAACTCTGCCATGCAAAAGAATTCCATATGACTTATAGAAATACTCCATTCTTAGGTAAGTGGAGTATAAATTTCCATTCTTTACGTGTGGGGACTGTACTTTGTAACATCCTTCCAAAGAGAAGGAAAGAAGGATCAAAAGGAGTAACAGTACAGTTCCTGAACCTAATATATACTCCTTCCATCAACTGACGGAGGTCAACATTTTCATTGATGAGTCAGGTAATTAGCATGTAATCTTGACGTGATGTGATAGTATTTTCTATGTTCAGACTCCACAAAACATACTATCAGTATAATCTTCAGAAGGACAGATGGCAGAAGGATAGGGATGGGGGAGATGGGAGGTAGAGGAAGGGAAGGGAAAGTAAAAAGGATTAAAATGCAATATGTACCTGTAGCAACTTCCTATGATAAACACATGTATTCATGATGCATCACAAACATGGGCTAAGAAAAAGATCAGTAAACACACTATAAAATAAAGATTTCAACTTAAAGATACAGATTAGCTGCATGAATGAAAAAACAAGACCCAATGATATCCTGTTTATAAAATGCTCACTTTAGACTTTTTTTAAACTTTTGATCTAAGGGAACACAGGATAGAAATGAAAGGATAGAAAAAGGCATTCCATGCACAGAAAGCAGAGATTTTCATACAAAATTATAGGACAAATGATTTCACCAGAGGCAAAGAAAGGTATATAATGATAAAAGAATCGATTCACCAGGAAGATATAACACCTAGAAACATGTATGTGCCTATTTTAGAACTCCCACAAATATGGAGAGGACCCAAATATGACTAAAGGGAAAAAGGAGATGGCACAATCATATTCAGAGGTATCAATAGTGTACTTTCAGTATTTGATGATTTTTTTTTTTTTTGAGACAGATTGGCTATGATGCCTCAGCTGGCCTTTATTGCAAGCGGTCCTCTTGCCTCAGCCTCTCAAGTAGTTGGGATTATAGGCATATGCAGCTGTGCCCACCCACTTTCAGTTATTGATAAAACACTAGACAGAAGCTAATAAAGAAGATGAAGGACTTGAACAACATTATCTAGATCTAACATTACATACAGAGCAATCTACTCAACACTCATAGAATATACATTCTTTCCAAGTATGTATGGACCATTCAACAAGACAGGGCACATTTTAGGTCACAAAATAAACCTTAAAAAATTGGAGAAGACTGAAATAATATAAAGTTTATTTTCTGACACAGTGAAATGAAGCTAAGAGCATAATAAAAATAATAAAAATAGAAAATTTTGACCATAGGTAGAAATTTAAAAACCCTAATTTTTAAACAATGAGGGAGTTAAAGGAGAAATAACAAGAGAATTTAAAAAATATCTGAAGACAGATGACAACAAAAGATACCACATTGAAGGTATGAATTATAGTGAAAGTAGCACTAGGAAGGGCATTTATAATGGTAAACACACTACAAAATGAAGATTTCAAATCAACAGTCAAATTTTACACTTCAACAAACTAGAAAAAGGAGACTGAAAGTAAAAGATAGGGAAAGAAGAAAATAATAAAGACTAGAATAGAGATAAGTGAAATGGAGAAAAGGAAAACAAATAAAAAATATCAAAACAATTCTAAAAAGAAAAACAATACAAAACAATCTTATTAAAATGGACAAAATAGTAGGTACTTTTCCAGAGATGACATATAGATGACAAACAAACATATGCAGAGTGCCTAAAATTGCTAACAATAAGAGAAATGCAAATAAAAATCACAATACACTATCACTGTACACGCACTAGTATTGCCATTACCAACAGAAATGAGTAAATTTTGGAGAAGATGCAGAGAAACTGGGACATTTCTTCACTGTTAATGGTAATATAAAATGATGTATCTGCTGTGAGAACCAGTGCTGAGATTTCTCACAAAATTAAAAGCACAATTGTATGACCCAACACTTCTGGGTACAGATATTAAATAATTGAAAGCAACATTGCCAGGAGATATTTGCAAACTCACGTTTATTATTCCATTATTCAGAATAGCCAGAAGTTGGAAGTATCCCAAGTATTCACTGGTACATGAATGAATACGGTGTGGTATGTACACACAATGGAATGTCATTGTAACCTAAAAAAAGAAGGAAATACTGTCACACAGTACAAGGATGAAGTTTAAGGACATTATGCTGTGGAATAATCTTGTTACAAAAGGATATATATTGAATCATTTCATTCATATGAAATATTTAAAGTAACCATAATACTAGAACAAGAGATTAGAAAAGTGTTAACCACGGGCTGATTGTGTGTGTGTGTGTGGGGGAGAGTGAGTATTTAATGAGTACAGAGTTTCAGTTTTGTAAGACCAAAAATGCTACAGATATATTGCATGGCAATGTGAATATATTTAATACTAATGAACCATATACTTCAAAAATGATTAAGACTGTAACTTTAATGTTATGTGTTTTTGTACCACAGTAAAAAGAAACAAAGGTAAGAACAAAATGTCTAAAAAATACAAATTTCATTCTGAGGATCTACAAGGCTGGATCAGAAGATACCATGAATGAATAAATAGAATAACTTATTACTTGTATGTTGATCTTTGTAGTCTTTTACTGTGACACTGTTCCACTTTGGTCTGATGGCCATAGAAGATCAGTAATCTAGAATCTTTTATAAGATTAGTAATCCAGAATCTTCTATATTAGATTAACAGTCTAGAATCTTCTATTTTAGAAAACTAAAAGTCAGGAATCTCCTACATTAGAAGAAAAACAACTGTAGATTAGACTATAGTCTAGAATCTTTCACATACCACTGTGGTGTGAAGTAACAGTAATTTGACAAGTTGTACCAAGAAGAAATTGAAATTCTGATTATACAAATTCCAAAATCTTCACCTGATTTACAGCACTTTCTCAGGCAGGGTCTGATCCTTTGAAATGCACAGGCACATGGAAGCATCCTGGGTTGTTACTTTTAACACAGGGCAGGTGGCTCCCAGGGCTGTTCAGTTGACAGCCAGTCTTGGTCATGAGGGTGACACTGTACTTATCTGTGGTGAGGAAACTGCCATCAGCTTTCCCAAGTGCTTACAGGCATAGGTAGTAGAGCCAGGCAAACACTGACCCTGGAGTTGCCATGTGCAGTTATAAAGCAGAGATCCCAGGTAACTAAGAGCTAGGTCCTTCGTAGATGAGGACACTCAGTATGACAGCAATCTTTGACTTCCATGCACTTATTTTTGAGAATAAGGAAACCAAGGACCAGTGTTACCAAGTTACTCAAAACCGCAGAGGGCACTGAAATTCATATCTAGGCCTCTCGGATTTACCATGTCTGGTCTCTCTCCACCATTTCACTTCTCTGGCAGCTAAACCACCCTCCCTGCCCTGAGGCCATCAGGCAAAGGCAAGGTTTAAAAGTGACTTGAAATGCCCAAGCCTTTTCGCCAGTGACGGCCTCCACTGTCTTAGCATAGTCAGTCAGTATGGAAAACCCCATCTTATGGCTGCTACGGTCATTCACACTTTGCCCTGAGCTATTATTGTCATGATATGTTCAATTATTTTTCATTTCTGACACATGCATTGATCTTTAAGGAATACATACCCTCATTTGTTTCAAGGTGACAATTAACATACTTGCATAGGAAGATAACAGTTTACTTCTGGAGAACTCAGGAACCTGTGCTCCTGTGGAACGCTCATGAGTTAGGCTTTCTGAGCTTCCCAGACCACCATGCTCTGCCACTCAACAGTAGCCTTCTGGACTCACTGCTCAACCTCAGTAGGCACGACGATGCTTTCCTGGAAGGACTGCTGTAATTTTTGTTTGTTTGTTTGTTTTGGTGCCAAGGATTGAACTCATCACCTCATTCTCACCAGGCAGGCACTGTGCTGCTGAGCTACATCCCTGGCCCAGGATTGCTATAATAATTTAATTACATAGCAGGTGGCATGTAGTATGGGTTCAATCACATGTAGTCCCCTTCAGTATAATGTAACATAAATTGTTGATTCAGGTTTGCTTTTGGTTAGCCCACTACAATGGAAGAACAGAATTAGGGATTTGGGTTTAAGAATACAAAGTAAACAGTCAAGCAATGCTCTCCCCCACTCTCCCCACCCTGCTGTTTGTTCCAGGGCTTTAAGTTTTCATTGCTTACAGTTAAGGAATCAGAGAGGTGATCATCTTAGGGCAAGAGTCCTAGGGTGACTCCTATAAAAGTGGAGTCAGAAAAATCAAGTCTAGGTGCCAATGCTTTACTTACCAACATTACAACCGCTTCCAAATCATTTAAATTCTCTGTTCTAATTGTTTCATTTGTAAAATAGGAAAAGCAAAACAAACAAATAAACACATCCTGCTTTGTTTGAAGGCAAGAACTAAACCAATATGCTTAGATTTTATAGATCCTCCTATT
This sequence comes from Hydrochoerus hydrochaeris, assembly GCA_004027455.1. Taxonomy (NCBI): domain Eukaryota; kingdom Metazoa; phylum Chordata; class Mammalia; order Rodentia; family Hydrochaeridae; genus Hydrochoerus; species Hydrochoerus hydrochaeris. The sequence goes on along the minus strand of PVLA01008044.1, from coordinate 9,515 downwards.
CTCCCCCTTCTTCATTCATTCTCTACTAAGGTTGCTGGTGCTAAAGGCTTAAGTCTCTTCCAATGCCTTATCACCAAGAGGTGAATAAGAACTCTAGAATTGCCAGCTTTGTAAAATCTAGCATATCATCAGTAGAACATCTTGATATTTATTTATTTATTTATTGTCTTTTTGAGATATGGTTTCACTATGCAGTTTAGGCTGACCTTGAACTCACTTTGTAGCCCAGGCTAGACTTGAACTCACAGCAATTCTCCTGCCTCAGCCTCCCAAATTCTGGGATTATAGGCATGGGCCACCAGGCCCAGGTTGACATTTGTTTTGAGCAGCTGGTTTGTTTTCTCTGACACCATGTGATATACATCTCATTATGTGATATTGTCTTCTTTATTTAAATATGTTAATATTCTGTTCCAGAACCAGTGTCTGTGGATCAGCAATTAGGAGAGTAATCTCCCTGTAGTGATCCAGTTTTTGCGTTCAACTTTTTTTCCCTTGGAACCAGCGGAGTTGCCTCTTTCCGTTGTTTGGTGCTGGCTGAGTGTGCAGGTGTAAGTGTGGGGGGCGTTCCCTGTCTTCAGAGTTCCATCATTTTCCATTTGGGGCCTTCTGGGAATTGCTTTTAAAGGACGTGAGTGTGGAACACAGCGTATCCTCCGCGTGATGCACAATAAATCTACCCAAAGCATTTCATTTGCGGATTTGTACTCCTGAAGCACTAACTAAAATAAGAAATGTTAATTTCTCCCCGACTCTTATCAGATGACTTTATATATCTGCCAAGGAGGAATGTGTGTTCCCATGTGAGGAATTTCCATAATAAAATTCTGGCACCGCAGCTCAAGAGGATAGTTTTATGGAAACAGAAAAACAACAGCAAGTATTTTCCCCCAGGACAGTTTTAGCTACAAGTCACCAATGCTGCTTTGTTATTTCGGGTCGTATTTTATGCTTTTGTTTTGAAACATAACGCAGTTTTACCTGGACGCGCTCCCGGGATAATCAGGAATAGCTCAGTGAGTTGCCTGGCTCTGCCAAACCGGAGACCTCCAGAAAATCAAAAGCCTCCCCCTCCTCGGCCTGCCTCTTCCCGCACCTCTGCCGCCGGCAGAGAAAAAAGGGTTAAGGATTATTGGAGAAGAGAGGAGAGGGGAGGGAGCCCGGAGGAGGCCCGCGGGGCTTTCATCACCCGCAGCTCGCAGCCCCAGAGCGCTGAGCTCCGAGAGCATCTCTGGGTTTGCAGCCCGGAGGCTGCTACCGCCTGCCTGGACCGCGGCTGCGAGGGTGGGCGTGGCCTCGGCGGTGTGGATGCTTGTTAGGAAAGATGCTGGGTGCTTTTCGGTGAAGAGTGGGGCTGCCTGAGCCAGAGAGCCAGAGGGAGGGAGGGAGGAAGAGAGAGAAAGAGGGAGGGAGGCAGAGGGAGAGGGGGAGAGAGAGAGAGAGAGAGGACAGGAGTAGTAAAGAGGGAGGCAAGAGAAGGAGGTAAGGTAGGAGGGAGGGAGGAAGGAGTGAGCCAAAGATACCGGAGAAAGAGACCTAGAGATACCGCACACCCAGTCGGAGCTGGGAGAGGGACTGAGAGCAGGACTCCAGCGCCCCAAGAGCTACTCAACATCTTTTGGGGAGCTCAGTAAACCTGAACATGAGGTCCATCACCGGAGCTGTCCTCAAAATGCTACTTCTGTTATCTACTCAAAATTGGAGCAAAGTGGAAGCTGGCAATTCCTGTAAGTATATGGCAAATGATTTAAAACTTGCAGGGGGAAGGGGCTCCTTGCAAAAAACTTTGATTCTGTGGTTTTTATGATTATTATTTGCAACTGGGAATCACAGCAAAGCATGTTGCTATAAATGAAGCATCACTTAAAAATCCTGCAAGTATGACTGGATTTACACTTGGTTTTCCTTTTTATAATTTTTTTTGTCTGACCAAAATATGCAAAGTGTTATCTTTCTTTTTTGTCTATGAGCAGAATCCTACTCTCTTGTCTTTGAATATTCATTGAGAATGCTCAAGTTCTAGTAAAACATTAAATTAGCATCTTAACCAGGGAGTAGCCTGGGAATGTCTTCATTTCTTCCTTCCTTTGGGATTACTGAATTTTATTGGAATTATGTCTAACTTGAAAACAAAGGCACACTATGCATTCATGCTGCATTAGCTTAGATTTCCAAAGTTTGCGATTTGACAGACCAGTAGCTGTCTGCATCTTTGAAATGATGCAGGCTAATCACTGAAATGTACTGCAGACTTCAGGAGCAGGAAGAACTGCTAGTGGCAAACCTCAGTATTGAGAGTGTCCTTCTGCTTAGAGAATGAGTCCAGGAGCACTCCCCAAAGAGGGGCCAATGTCTGCATTTGGCTTGAAGGAAAAGCATGCAGGTGCTTGCATTTATTTCCCAAGAGTACATAGTAATCTTTAGTGGTTAAATTTCTGACTTCATAAATTTACCACTGAAGATGCTGATTCTGAGTTAATTGATTCGGGGAAGGTTTGTTAGAACCTTATTTCTAATTTGAATGTCATCCAAAAATAATTTGGCAGACTCTCTTCATCCACTTGTTATTAGGGGAAGAAAAAGTTTTAAAAGTTGTACTTGGCTTAGATTGTGTAAATGGGAGAATTTCACCCTCCATCATGAATGATAAATAAGCTCCACAAATATAAATTTTATTTTTTTTCTTCAAATTTTGAAGGAGAAGCTCATTTGTTTTCAAGAAAGGGCTATGAGGTCTGTCCAGGAATTTATGCTGCTGCTTTCTAAGCAGGTTTAGGTTTGGGGCACTAACGCCAGCAGTCAGACATTTACTGTGGCCCAGCATTCCCCTGCACTAACGGGCTGACATGTGGGAAGAACATTATGAACTCCCACGATGTCTCAAGCTGAATGTCCGTTCATACTTTGTGGCCAATGCGATTTTGTGTTTCCATTTGTGGGAGCTCACTTAATGACGGTGCCTCTATCCCTCTGCAAAGAGAGAACTTCACTCCAGGGGCTGCCCTGTGTTTCAGATTCCATTTTAAATTGGATCCATGGGAAGCCCATAAATCAATAAAAATCTGCATAACTTCTTCTAGTCAAAATCTTGGAATCCTGCAGTGGTAGCCTTTGATAAACACTGCAACAAGTCAACCAAAGCAAATGACAACAACAACACAGACACCCACACACAAATCAAGTTTCCTGAAGAGGCCTAAGCAATTCATCTTCCAATTGCTGAAGTGCTAGCAAAAAGGAAGCACTAGAGGTCACTGTTAGGATGTGAAGCACATTGCAGCAAGCATCCTTCCCTTAAGAAAAACAGAGCTTCACTCTGGCAGGGTGTCTTTTCAACATCTTGCCTGTAGTTGGGTATGCAGTATGTTAATGTGATTAATTGGATTGCTAGTTGCTTATGTTTGTTTTCTCAAAGCCCAGTGAAAAGTGTAACAACCAGATCAACATTAAATAGCCTTCTTTCTTATCTTGTTAAGAGAGGAAAGGTGAGCTGAGCGTAGTCTTTCGGTCTGCTTGGCTCTGGCTGGGCCTTGCTTCAGGAAGTCACTTACTGCTCTCCTCAACAATTGGATGAATTGGGAAAACCTTTGAATTCTAAGTGCTCGGGCACATTTAAATATTACAACTGGATTCTAGGTGAGCTTACTTGATCAGCCTTGACTATTCTTCAAATGTCCAAAGTGTAATTAAATGGTTTTATACAATTAAAGTTGCATTTAGTAACTGCTTATTAATATTTTGAAAAGTAGGTTTGCAGCCGTAGCTGTAAAAACAATTTCACTTTTCAATTTTTATTTTATTCCTTCCTCTTTTGGAAATATTTGCTCTTTTGGAAAGCGCACTTGTTGCCGGAATCTGGTCGAGAGTATATCACACATTTTATCTGTTTTGAAAGGACAGTTACACATATTTTTGAACATGGCTAGAAGTTGGCAAAAAGGCAAGCAACCATCAACCAGCAGAAGCCTTTAGAGATGTTATAACTCCAATAATTCTTCTGGACAAGACTGCATATTAATAAAAAGTGAATCAATTTTGAATTTCAATATTAAAGAAAGAGAGAACTGAATATAAATAAAGAAAACTAAAGGTCTCTCTCTCTCTCAAGTGAATACAAAGACCTTTTCCCTTTATTTACAGTTGCTACACCAGGAGAAAATGTTTTCCATTGAATCAGGCTGTGGCTACCAATGTGAACATTTTCATGGGGTGGTGTTTTAAACCTGGGATTAGATGTGTTTTAATTTGAATATTAATTGATCTAATTAATCAACTGGGAAACTTTACATTTGAAGGATTGTGTACAAATACACGTATACACACAAATAGGTGTATGTATGTATACAACTATGTACAAACTACCAGACCTATGTGCTTGTATACTTTTGGTGGCCCTCATAAATACTTATACACATGTCTAAAGATGAAATTCATTCAGTGCACACATTCCTTGACATTTGAGATACCAAAAGCGTTGAACCAACCCCAAGTTTTTGATTTGTTCTGGTCAAGATGAGTTTGTTAGTGTACTGAGGTATCTGTTCCACGAAAGTTTAGAGATAGATTCTTGTAGAAAGGCTTGCTCTTTGAGAAAGTACTCTAGCTCTTGGGAGCTTCTTCACTTCCTATTAAATGACAGACCACTAAAGCATGGAAGACATATCTCTTTATTTTATGCTTGCTCTTAAGAATCCATAGAATCTCGATAAGAAGACACTGGGGGAAAAGACAGCTCACCATGGAAGTAGGAATAGGTGTAAGTAGTAAGGTTAATTAGAGTTTTGCTTTTGTTTTTACTTCTTATAGATCAAGTGATAGAAGTTCTCTGGTTTTGGTTTCAAACTCAGCCTGAGCCTTATGCTGAGAATAATTAGTGTTCACAAATAGCTTACTAATAACTTAATGAGAGAACTCATTGTGTTCATCTTTATTTCTAATTGAGAAAAAGATATATTTGATATCTATCCTAAAGGAAGCGCTAATCATTGTGATAAAATCAATAATAGGTGAAGGTACTTGGTGGAGTAGATGATTACTTTTAAGAACCTTGGAATGTAGCCCAAATGCAACAAGACAGATTCTGTAAATGGTACAACTCAATCTTGCAATTCTTTCTAGGAGCTTCTTCCCTTCCCTTCCCCAAAATTCATTTCTGAAGTAAAACAATAGCCAGAATACAATAATAGTAAAGTTATGATAAAATCTAATTCTGTGATACAGTGCACTAATGACTGACTCTCATATGTAAAGATTAGAATGTGTATTGATTCACTTTGCTAACAGCAATTGTGATTTATTTTCACCCATTTGGTGGATTCTCCACACTTCCTGCATCTGATAAACGAAGGCTTCATCTCTGGGATAATATTATTCAGAGTTAACATGGGGATCAAGTGTGACTTCCACATGATGCCAAGTGTTTAGTTAAGATAGTCATTACTATGTTCTGAAATTATTTGTGGAATTCACATCACATATAAACAGTTTTTCTACTGGAGCCATTTATGTATCCATATTAAATTGGCTTCTTCAAAGATGAGAGATTAGTAGAATTGCATAACATCAATTGTAGCATTTAGCTTGGAGTTTGGCAAACTTTGGCTCACGAGCTGAAGCTGGCTTACTGCCTGTTTTTATATGGTTAATGAACCAGAGTGGTCTTTATGTTTTGATTTAAAAAAAATTAAAAGAAGACTTCTTCATTGCAAAAAATATTTTTTTTCAAATTCAAATTTCAGTCACCTGCTTTTGTAGGTAGAACTGTCTGAGCAAAATTTGCACTGAATTCTTATTTTGAATTTTATCAATACAATTTTGTTAAAATTGCTTTCCCCTTTTTATATATGTAACTATATAATATTCTTTACTATGTGGTCCTTTATAGAAAAAGTTCACTGATCTCTGACTTAACTAAGATATAATTATGAGCCACAGTGTATAATGTTTTGCTATAAAATTGAATTTTAATTGTTTAGCATATGAATATGCCCCTGTGGAGTTGTAGTAAGACAGAAATGCTAATGTTGCCAGGAACTGTGACAGAAGAAGTCCTCAATATTTTGCTCTTATGTTTCAATATAAATATTTTCTAGTTCAAAATCTTATTATTTGAATACGTAAACATTAGTTGTATTTATTCATAAAGTTTCAGCATTTTTTGTTAAGTGTGTATGTTTAATCTCAGTAATCCTATAGCATATGATATTTAACAAAATGTGTAATAATTGCATCTTAGGTATTTAGAACAAAATTTGCTGTTATTTTATATTTTCATGACTGTAAAATATTCCTATCCATCTCAATCAGAAACATTTGAAATCAAATTGAATACGAGCAAAATGTTCTTACTTGAAGAGTGTTATTGCTTCTGTAACATTTAGAGCAGCTGCTTCCTAAAAATCCTGAAATCGGCAAACTTTCTAGAACAAATTGAAAAATAGATTTTCATTTAAGCATTGCCCAGTGAGAATTCACAGTAATGAAACGAGCGCCTTTCACCCTACTCATGACAATGCAATTAGTTTTTAAATCTCTTGTCTGTGTGGAATTGTATTTTTGATTTCTAAGAATGGATCATGAGCTTCATTTTATTTGCATTACACTATATACAGTATGTGATTTTTAAAAAAGTCAGCTAAAATATGTTAGATATACTACTTAAAAATAATTCCATCATTGTATTTCTCCAGAAAAAAATGACCGTTTGTCCTCTTTACTTTCTATAGTACTGTTTTTAATGATTCCACTCTAAATGAAGATTTCTAAGTATTATCAAAAGGCCAATTTCCAAATCAAAAATAGCCTCATAGAACTCCTTCTCTGGGTGTCAGTGTGAGTTGTGTTGTTATTTATGACCAAGAGGTGTAAGTAGACAATTTGGAATAGTAACCATGGCATTTCAGGCTTTGGATTTGATTTTTCCTTAGAATAGTAGTCTGGATTTACAACTATCCATTTTTCTCATTTTGAGCTCTATTTAGAATTCAAATGTATTTTCTCTCACATTAATCAATTTTGGGTTCTTAAGATGGTCAACTAATGAATCATTTGACCATCACAGATTATCTAAAAAATATTTCACTATCCTTTCAAATTTGGTTCCTCCTTTTCTCATTGGAAATTTCCAGAAAGGTTTGGTTCCTGAAAAAGTAGGAAGAATGAGAAAAATGTACCCAACCTTGTTACATAAATCTCATGTATACACAGTATATTTGTATTGGTAGATGAATGTTTCTGGTGAAATATTAAATAATGCAGACTTTGATCTATTTTTCCAATGGTCTAGTGTTTCAAAGATTGCTTATAGTTTAATTTTGCATTTATCCAAATATTTTTGCCTCATTAACACAGAATATAAAGATGATGCTTAGTATTTATTATGTAGTCTCTTTTCTGTTCTTTGAGTTCACTACTATTATGATTAGGAAGAGTTGACCCATCACATAATACAGTAAGTTCCAGAATTATAAACAAGTTCTGTTCTAGGAGAACATCCATAAGTCACATTTGTTCATAATCCATCTTGCACAGTACACCTATGAGTCTTATATAGTACATGTATGAAAGTTCGCAACTCAAATGTCTGTAAGGTAGGGACTTAGTGTGTGTGCTTAGCACACACTTAGCAATTGTTTCATGAATTAACCACATTAATGAAGTGAAATGGGTTGTGTTGGGAAGGGTGGTAGAGTGAACTCACAGAATATTTAGATGGTTGCTTTAATGGGTGTTTGATTTAGGTACTTTTAGAAGTAAGTACACTTTAATAAACATCTTCAAAAGACAGTTTTTGAGTTGTAGCATCAAATGCTAAAATTAGATTTTGCTCACTTTAAAAAGAGAAATCTCAGGAAGCAAAGTAAATGCCCTCAACTACACGCAGATGAAAATTACAGAGCTTTACAAGACCTTATGATTGCCACTGAAAATCTTTCTTAACAGAAAAATGAAATTCCCAATTATCCCAACATCCTGAAATTACCCTTAAGATTATATTGTACTTTCGACATGTTGAGTTTTTAAAGAAAATCTTAAAATTCTTGAAAATAATAGTTTGCCCAAGGTTCTAATTTATAATAGATTGCTTTTCTAAATAAGATTTCATTGGCAATTGTATTGTCTTCTTAAATTGTTTTGAGTAAACTTTGATGTCATGTTTCAACACTGAAATTTCTTGAGTGAGTTCTAAAGCTATAGCTATCTGACTAAGTGCTTGAGTTAGGTAGGTATGTATGTCTATGTTTATATTTATTTGACTTGTAGAATTGCCCTTCTTTGCTTTTAATTTATGATTATCTAAAGCACTAACTGTCCCAGAGCCTTCTGTTTCCTGACTTTTGAAGGATAAAATTTTGACCAAAATGTCTTCTACCAAGATTTCCACCTATATGGTTTCTAGAGTTACAATGTCTCATGATGATAAAGAACATAGACAAAAAATCCATTACCATTACCCATGCCATGAATTTTTGTCATGGTTTATGAAGAAGCAGTACTTTGGTAATAAAACTGGGGAAAAACAAGAGGTAAAAATGAGCCTGTTTATGTTCCAGTTAATGCGTCATTCCAGTGTAATAACCGGGAAAGTGAGTGAAGCCTAAAAACATTTGGCATTTTAAGTAGTTAAAAATTAGTGGCTATAAAATTTTTTAATGCCATAAGTATTTAATAGAGTAGTGATGAAATTTATCTCTAAGGTTTTTAAATCACAAAGGAAAAAAAGTGGTTTGATATGTATCATAGCTATAGTGCTAATTACTTTTTCTTATTAAGTACCTCTCATTACTTAGCAGTGCTCTAGAATATGCTATTATGTGCTCCTAAATTGGAAAAGGCATATTTGTTTCTGTAACCACTTCTCCCCCACTGGTAGTTATATTACTTACAATGGGGTCAGAGGTTGAAATTAGTTTAGAAGCAGTATTTAAATATATAAATTCACCTGCCCTCCTAAATTACATTTATTGTGCAATTTTTTAGACCAACTATAACCTGTAATTTCATTACGCGACTTACTCTGTTGTTATAACCTACAGAAAAATTTTAAAAATGCCCTTTACATAAGGGCACTGATAAACTCTCCCAGGAATTGGTCTTATGCCTTGAAGTTGGTAGTTGCCAGGATGACATTGAACAGACATTTGATTCCTTGGCTCACAACAAAGATCACTGCACTTTTCTGTCACTGTGAACCAGTTAATTTCCAGACCCAATAGAGGGATTTCTTGGAGAAACTGAGAAAGTAAAATTTCTAAGTTAATGGATTTGCTCTAAAAGATTATACATATATATATATATATATATATATATATATATATGTGTGTGTGTGTGTGTGTGTGTGTGTGTGTGATATGTATCTTCATGTCTTATTTGCCTTTTAAAATCTGTTAATCAGTAGATGACCAAGAAGAAAGAAGGGGCTAAATTTAAAATGGTCTTTAAGGGAATGGAGTTGCTGAGGTAATATTATCACTGTTTGTGTATATGTGAGTGCATCTGTGTATAAACATATACTG